>QAOC01011807.1:117703-145320 GCA_003255005.1 Begonia fuchsioides | reverse complement strand
TTTGTTACTTCTTGTACTGATTCGTAAATATTGGTTTGTTTATCCGCCTCGCGAATCCAACTTTGAAGACAAATTAGACTTTCCACTATTTTAGGAGCTAATGAACTCCGAAAAAGATCCAAAATTTGACCTCCACAACTGAAAGCCGACTCTGAAGCAACTGTTGAGATAGGAATAGCGAGAACATCTATCGCTATTCGACTCAAGGTAGGGTATTCAGAACTGTGCCGTTTCCACCAACTCAATACTTCTCTGTCGTCATGGAAGTCTTCAAGTTTTGAAAAAAGATATCGATCAAGTTCATTTGCATGCGCTAAATCTTTCTCGCTATTCATCTCGACCTTAAAGGTAAATTGTACCTCAAAATCTTCAACTATATTTAGACAATCTTCTTCGACTTCAATAGGTACAATTGATTGTACTTTATATTCACCGTACAAAAGTTTTATGGTATCATCCAAAGCCAAGAGTATCTCATTTGTTAACTCTGGTGAATGCAACTTCATTAGACAATGCTTTACGAACTTCAACTTGAATCGTGGGTCAACCACCACAGCCACGTACATAAAATGATTTATTTTGGTGTAATCTCCTCTATACTTTTCAAACTTCATTTGCATATTAGAAGTTGTGGATCTCAAAAGAGAATTTTCACTACCAACGTACTTCTTGATTATGAGATGACGTTTGCATAATTCTGCGAAGAATATGTTAGCCGAAATACGCAATGTCGATGAGACTTTTATTGTAACTTCATAAAATACTTTCAACAATAATATAAATTCTCAAACAATATACCAATCTTCTTCACCTGGAGGAGAGACCAAGCCGCCATCTTGAAAAAATTTAGATATATATCCAATGTCACACTCACCCATCTTATCAAATGCCTTCTCAAATTTAACTGCAGTTTGTAGCATTATAAATGTTGAGTTCCATCTCGTTGGAACATCCAGACACACATTGTTGTTGCATTCGATGTTTGTACTTTCAATGCAAGATTTAAATTTTTGCATTCTTGCTGGAGATGATCTAACATATTTCGCCGCCTTTCGAACCTTCGCAATTGAGTCATTATGATCTTTCAACCCACAAGTAACAACAAGATTTACTATATGCGCAAAGCATCTGACATGAATATATTGTCATTGTAAAACTAAAGGTTTTTGATGCTTCATATTTTTCAACAATAAATTCAAAGCAACCTCATTAGATGAAGCGTTGTCCATGGTTACTGTTAAAAGTATATCAATTCTCCAATCTGACAAGCATTTTTCAACAAGTGCCGCAATGGTCTCTCCTTTATGATCAGGAATGACATAAAAATTAATAATCTTTCTCTGCAAAATCCAAGAAACATCTATAAAATGTGCAGTAACTACCATATAATTTATATTTTTAATCGAAGTCCACGTATCGGTAGTTAGGCAAACGCTTGAAGTCAATTGTCCAAAAAAGGTTTGTAGCTTGCTTGTTTCTCCCACATACATCTTGAAAATATCATTTGCGAGAGTCTTGCGAGATGAAACATCAAATTTAGGTTGCAATTCATGAAATAACTCAACAAACTACTTGCTTTCTACAATACGGAAAGGTAATTCATCCATTACGATCATTGTTGCAAGCTTCTTTCGGCATCGTTCTTCATTAAATATTTTCAGACTCATTGTGTTTGATGAAGCAGACTTTTCTCCATCGATATCTGTTTTGTGAAAAAAAAATTGTTTTTTGTTTTCTATCTAAAGGAGCTAAATATTTAGGACACTTACCCAAATGCCTAAGCATGTTTGAAGTCTCATTCTTTAGAGTATCACTAGCATATGATGTCGAACAATAGTTGCAATGTGCTTTACTAATTCCGTGATACTTTTTTTGTAAAGTGATCACATGCTATGCTTTCACTTTTCCATTTTTTTGTGTGTTCTTCCATATTTGGTTCCATCCTATATTGAACCGTAAAAGAAGTTAACACTAAAACATTAAACAAGTTATCACAAGAACATTCTGAATTTGACATTCAAACTGAAACGAAAACCGTAACACAATAGTTATCAAACTGAAACGAAAAACAGAATATCCATATTTTAACACGGGTATTCCGAAATGGTGTGGGTAACACGATAGCCATTACCCAAATCGGGGATTAGGGTTTGAGATTTCTGAATATGAAGGGCTAATGATAAGCATTGGGGATTTTGAAATACCCGAAAGGAGATTTACAGGAATGAAGGTTAGGGATTTTGGAGCATCCGAGAGATGAAGGTTTCATAATGAATGAGGGAGAAAATTCCAGAACACAGCGCGAAACGATCTCATTTTAAGAGAGTCGGGTGATAACGGCGCCTCTTTATTTTTCTATCGACATCTTGCGCATAAACAGATAAAGAATCAAGAAAAATTGCAACAAAATAATCGAGTAGATGAGAGAAAATTAGCTTACCGAGATCGACCCCTTGATGGCTGAAATTAATGCCTAATTCGTCACTGAGATTGACCAAGCGGGAGAGCTAGAGAGGAGTTTTGGTACGCAGAAGAAAAATTCTGGGTAGAGAGAGAGGGCAAAATTAGGAATGGGCAGCCTGGGCTAGGGTTTAGAATGGGTTGGGCCGGGTTTTATCAAAATTAACCGAAAACCGACCCACATCAATTCGGTTAATCGTGGGTCGGTTTTTTTCGAGTTTCGAAAATAAATTAACCATCCGCTAACCGATCCGATCTCCGGATTCGGGTCGGTTAGTGGGTCGACCCGGCCAAACTGCCACTTCTAGCATCTATATCGATACAAATTAATAAAGAATAAAATTTAAATTGATATCATTGACCAATTACTCGATAATAATTTGTACATCGTAATAAATAATTGTAATTCCACAATTAAGAGTCCAACCAAATTAAAAAAAATTAGTTCACAATACACATTAACATTAACGATAGCTTCACAAATTAATTGTATACGTACCTTGATGAGTAATTGCTAATTTTTGAATAACAATCAAATACACAAGAAAACTCGCTTAGAAAAGTGAGATTGAAAGTGTTAGAGATCGAGAAAATTTGAGAGAAATTGGTAAAAATTTTCGACACCTCCAACACGTTATCCAACGGCTAGATTTTAGACCGTTGGATTATCCAATGGTCTGATGACCGTTGCTGCCGAGTAAGAGAGAGAGAAAGAGAAAGAAAGAGAGAGACATAGAGGGAGAGAGAGAGCCAAGGGGAGTGAGAGGGAAGCGGCCCGCCCGACTACTGAGCCCTTCCTTCTCGACGGCGATGGCCGACGAGCGAGGAAGGCCAGCGTCGACGATGAGGGCGAGCATCGGCGACGAAGACGACAACAACGGGCAGCTTCGATGCGATGACGATATTCAGACGACGACGATGGACGACGACAATGATAGACAAAACGACGAGAGGCGAGCCGGGGAGGCAGGGATCGGGCTCGCTAGGCTCGGGGTTTTCGAGCATGGCGAGCCAGCTCGCAAGCTTGCGTGCGAGTGGCTCGCTCGCTCTAGCTCCCGAGCCTGGATGTCGAGCTCGAGCTAGGCCTACCTCCTGAGCTCGAGTTTGGTTCGGACCGCTACAATACCAAGCGATCCCTGTGTACCGATGGTTGGATAGCAGTCATAGACGGTGGATGGTGGCTGATTTCTGCAAAAAGCTGCAATAACACGAAAGATTTATCTTTAAAAGGCAGACATACAATCTGTCTTGTATATGTAATTTTCCATTGAATTCCAGCAATGTGTGTACGATAATGAATTGGCATGATGTAATGTTTATGCTTGAAGATGATCAATGCAAGGTTTTGAAGAATACTAATGCAGATATGGGTGTAGAAGATCATGCTCAAAAGGAGAAACCTAATAAAAAACATTTGATTGTACGAGGGCCAGCTATGTCAAATTGATCAGATGCCAGAACCTTCCTACAATCAAATGTTGAGACCTTCTTATAGTCAGATGTTGAAGCTCTCCATGCAGGATCCATTGTTAGAATGTGGTAATTTTCAATTGCTTTTTTAGATTTATATTTTTGTAGTTATATTTTTTTTATTATGATTATACTTTTTTTCTATTTTTAATAGATGATATTTTTTTCCAATTCACTATACTTTTTTATTGAAAATATGTATAACATTACCCTGACATAACACCATTCATAGTCATCGTGCTCTTCACCATATATTATCTATCTCTGCATACTTACCTATGATATATAATTAATACTAAGTAATTTATAAAAGTACCATCAATTAAAAAACTCTGATTGTTCCATTGAAAATGAAAAAAAAATGAATGAAAAAACAGGTTGGGAGTGAGGTCGGACGTCTGATACGGAAGGTGAGTGCGTATGTATCGGACGTCAAAAGAGTCCTATAAATTGAGTTTTTACCCTATATTTTAATGTAAAACCCAACAACCAAGCTCTCATAACAACTAACTTCCAACCTAATTGAAATCCAAGTAGAATAGATAGGCTTTTGGATCTAAACTGATGATCAGTTTTGCTCGGTTTGATTTCAATGTTTATTTTTTCTCTCATTCAAGCTCTAGTTTTTTCTTGTTTAAATTTTGTTTGGTCCAATTTTGACCCGTTGCAATCTAGGATTTGTAACTTTTCAATAGGGAAAGCTAGAATTATAAATTTGGTTGAGCTCTAGGTCTGTTTTCTAAAAACAGAAAAGGGAGTAAACATAGAATCTCGATTGGAACCAGTTTCCAACCACGAATAATAATATTAAGTTAAACATACCCTAACTCTGTTTTATAAACAATTGAGTCTTTAAATTTGATCAATTTGCAAAAATGCACATGAATCTGACGAGCCAGTACGGTCTAGTCTGTTGAAATGTCTTTTTCCTATGTTTCTAATGTTGAAGACTTACGTTAAGGGTGCTTAGAATGGAATTTGGAAAAAAACTAACAAATTTAGTCTCACTAAAATCATAACGCCCCTATCAAATTTTTAATGTTTCTGCATTATGCACAGAAATTTTGATAGTGTTGTTTTGCTTTTAATTTAGTAAAACCATTACCATACTTAATGCTGGCAAACGAGCGAGCCGCCGGCTCGGTACTGTAGCAGTCTAAGCTTAGCTCGGATTGCTACAGTGTCGAGCCGAGCCTGACTCGAGCCAAAGCTCGAGCTCAGCACGTCGGCTCGCTTGAGCTGGCTCGTGAGCTCGGCAACACCTATTGTGCGGTCGACCCTTAGTGTAACAGTGGTCGACACTTAATCGACATTATAAATTTTGTAGGTCGATGGCATATGAAGGTGTCGACTGTATGTTACAGAATGTTTTAGGTGTCGACCACGTTTATATATGTCGACCGCAAGGTTTTTTTCGTTAGTGAAAGTGTCGACCGCCATTATAAAAGGGTCGACCGATATACACAAAGTGTCGACCGACGTTGTAAAAAGAGTCGACCGCTAAAATGTAACGGCTAAAATTTGCATATTCAATGGAAACATCCGGTCGACCCTGTAAGTACTGCCGGTCGACCGGAGGTAGCTGTTATGATGAAATTCTATAAATTGTGGGAGTTAGCCGAGAATTTCTTACCCGAAACTCTCTTTGCAAATCATTGTAAGTCTTCGCGCTCGAAAGTCTTCTAGCTTTTGATCGTTCTACGATTCTCTTTTGCATAACGGAGGCGCTACATACAAACGTTATCATGCAAATTTTTTTTTGGACTGCAGAAAACAATAGCCATAAATTTTTCATCAAAATTTAAAATTACACAATACGAAAAACTATAAAACTTTAATATACGAAAATAAATTTTCTATGTTGGGCTCGTCTGGCTCAGCTCATTTAGGCTTGACTGGCTCGGTCCGGCTCGCTCGTTTAGGCTCGAGGCTCGCGAGCCGGCTCGAGCCAATTTTTTTTAAAAAAAGCTCGAACGAGCCGGCTCGAATAGGCTCGACAGGCTTGACTCGATTGACACCACTAACCATACTCAAGTGCTAATAAGATATTAAAAATTATATTTTTTATCATTAAATTTTATTTATTTAATTAAAATATTTATATGAGTGTAAGTTTGATAAACTAATATAACTATTAGATTATTTTACTTAAAAGTAATGGTAAATTACCTTATTATCATACATGCTGACATGTCGTTATGTGATTGAATCATTCAAATGTATTTAATGAATAAAAATAAAAATAATTATTTTTTAATTAAATTGATCCAATCATGCGATGACACGTCAGAAAGTATGACAAGAGAATAACTCTATACTTAATTGGATGAATTATTTCAATTTAAAAACTTTATGGCCATTTGTTTTCAAAATTAATTTGTCCCCTATATTTCTTTAAGTCCTTGGATAAGATGAATCAAACTTGTACTATTTAGGAATAGGACTCGATTTTTTCATTTTCCCAAGATAAGATGTCTTCGTGATGACATAACAATCTTCAGCATTTTTCAAAAATTTCATTGCATTGATCACATTGAACGTGATCTTCTCGTCATTAACTCTCATAGTAAATTCTTATTTTTGTACATGATAATTGTTCCTCCCGCGACTAGGAAAGGTCTTCCCAAAGTTACCTGAAAATCTCGGTCGACTTCTGAATCTAAAATGATAAAATGGGCCAAAAGAATAAATTTATCCATTTATACCAATATGTCTTCATTTGTTTCTTTGGGGTAAGCTGTCACAATTATTGGTCTCGCACCATTGTTCAATTTCCTAAAGACTGACATTGGCATTAGGTTGATACTAACTCTGAGGTCACAAAGAGCTTCTCCGATATATTGATCTCCTATTGTGTTAGGTATCATGAATTTTTCGGGATCTCTAAACTTTGAAGGAATTTTGTTTTAGATGATATAACTTCATTCCTCTATCATCGCCAGGGTTTTGTATTCCCTCATTCTTCGCTTCCTCGATAGGACATCTTTCATAAATTTCACATAGTTGACATTTCTTCTAAGGCTTTGTTAAGTCTCGAAAAGACTTAATATTCATGTAGTTTTAGTAGTTAAAATTCTAGGAATCTGTAATAATTTAATTGGAAATAAGCTGGATTTTTAAGGATAATGTTGTAGCGACGCCACAGCATCAGTAACACTGTTTTTACGAGATTTTACCCGATATTTTGTATATTTTGTATTAACACAAGATTTTTGTTTCTATGCAATTGCAGAAGATTATTGAAGATAAAGGCTGGAAGAATCACGAAAAAGAAGGAAGAATCAACTCTACATCATATTTGGAAACAAGAACATCTTTGAAGATTTGGAAATCTTTCCTAATCTCAACTACTTTCCAAACCTATCCAAATATTCCTCCAAATCGCAACTACCTCTCAGATCTGCTGAAGTTGCACGAAGTATACTTAAAGAAGGTCAATATCACGAATTGAGTGTGTAGAATTGGAAAACGGGATTCACGATCAAGCTTCGGGCGTAAATCCGAAGAAGAGGTTCACGGCGACAAGGGAACGAGGCTGTGAGAACAACGGCTTTCGACGGCGAGGACCAAAATTCTCTCCTTTTGCTTTTCGTTTTAATTTCCGTGAATTATATGAACTCTTGATAGTTAGTATAAAACTATTTTGTTTGAGTTAAAATTAGGATTTTTCATAGATTGATTTGCTTAATGAAATTGCATGCTATCTTTTAGAACTCGTTTTAATAAGTGTTTATATATCTTTGCTTTGCTGTGATTATCCATCGAGCAATCACGACAATACGCCTTTGCGTGTTTGCTAAGTGTTAAACCTGAAAATTATTGCTTTGTATTGATATCATTTAGGGCAACACGACAATACGCTCTTGCGTGTTAATAAGACGTGTATTAAAACCATTAGGTGGTTAAATCGAGTGACACGGTTTAGCTAGGAGTGTTTTCATCATGTTCATTCCAACCTAGTGCGGTCAAATCGAACTTGTTCTTAAACCAATCATAGAGGCAACGCCAGCACCGGTTTATTAGTGTTCGGACCGGAACTAAACTGATGTTGTGACTAATGCTGCAGCACCCACCGATGGCAGTTCAAGTAAATCAATTTACTTAAAGTCCTAGTCGAGATTCTTACGAATTCTCAATTCGACNGGAATTTTGTTTTAGATGATATAACTTCATTCCTCTATCATCGCCAGGGTTTTGTATTCCCTCATTCTTCGCTTCCTCGATAGGACATCTTTCATAAATTTCACATAGTTGACATTTCTTCTAAGGCTTTGTTAAGTCTCGAAAAGACTTAATATTCATGTAGTTTTAGTAGTTAAATTGCTAGGAATCTGTAATAATTTAATTGGAAATAAGCGGGATTTTTAAGGATAATGTTGTAGCGATGCCACAGCATCAGTAACACTGTTTTTACGAGATTTTACCCGATATTTCCTATATTTTGTATTATCACAGGATTTTTGTTTCTATGCAATTGCAGAAGATTATTGAAGATAGAGGCTGGAAGAATCACGAAAAAGAAGGAAGAATCAACTCTAAATCATATTTGGAAACAAGAATATCTTTGAAGATTTGGAAATCTTTCCTAATCTCAACTACTTTCCAAACCTATCCAAATATTCCTCCAAATCGCAACTACCTCTCAGATCTGCTGAAGCTGCACGAAGTATACTTAAAGAAAGGTGAATATCACGAATTGGGTGTGTAGAATTGGAGAACGAGATTCACGATCAAGCTTCGGGCGTAAATCCGAAGAAGAGGTTCACGGCGACAGGGGAACGAGGCTATGAGAACAACGGCTTTCGACGGCGAGGACCAAAATTCTCTCCTTTTGCTTTTCGTTTTAATTTCCGTGAATTATATGAACTCTTGATAGTTAGTATAGAACTATTTTGTTTGAGTTAAAATTAGGATTTTTCATATATTGATTTGCTTAATAAAATTGCATGCTGTCTTTTAGAACTCGTTTTAATAAGTGTTTATATATCTTTGCTTTGCTGTGATTATCCCTCGAGCAATCACGACAATACGCCCTTGCGTGTTTGCTAAATGTTAAACCTGAAAATTATTGCTTTGTATTGATATCATTTAGGGCAACACGACAATACGCTCTTGCGTGTTACTAAGACGTGTACTAAAACCATTAGGTGGTTAAATCGAGTGACACGGTTTAGCTAGAAGTGTTTTCATCATATTCATTCCAACCTAGTGCGGTCAAATCAAACTTGTTCTTAAACCCAACCATAGAGGCAACGCCAGCAGCGGTTTATTAGTGTTCGGACCGGAACTAAACTGATGTTGCGACTAATGCTGCAGCACCCACCGAGGACAGTTCAAGTATTATTTACGGAAAGTCTTAGTCGAGATTCTTACGAATTCTCAATTCGACCACCAACTTTACTTTTCTGCTTAATCTAGGTTGTTAATTAGATACTTTAATTACCCGTAAGATAAATATAAAAATCAAACCTTTAATGTTATTCTTTATTCTTTATGATACTTTGCAATTTATTCTTTAAATTAGAGATTTGACTTATCTTCGTAGGATCGATATTTTTATTACTACTTTGCGACACGTGCACTTGCGTTTTAGCGATTACATTTTCAAGCAACAAGTTTTTGGCGCCGTTGCCGGGGACAATGAATTTTTTTTATTTTTATATTTCTTTGTGAAGTATTTGTGAATATAACTAACTCTAACTTTAAAACTTATAAAATTCAAAAAGAAAGAATTTTTACGGTTTTTCTTAATTTTTCAGGTGCTTATGTAAAACGCTTCGAGAAAGAAGACGCCAAAATTTAAATCAAAGCAGAGCGGTGAAGGAAGAACCAATGGCTCAAAACGCATTCCAACGAGCAAATCAAGGTCATGCACAAGAAAGACCTATTCGGGATTATGCAATTCCAGATTTGGAACGGTTAAATCCTGGAATTTTTTGACAGGAAAACAATGAAGTGAGGTGCGAGTTGAAACCGATTATGTTTCAAATGCTGCAAACCAACGGTACGTTTAATGGTTCAGCAACCGAAGAACATTCATTAAGGAGTTCACTTCCTTATGCGATTCATTCGAAGATTCAGCCGTCAATCGAGAGACTCTCCGATTAAAACTATTCTCGTACGCACTCCGAGATAAGGCAAAAGCATGGTTGAATTTTTTACCGTCAACAAGAAATTTTTTATATTACAACAAAAAATCATAAAAGACATTATATCCTAACCTAGCATCTTATGATGTATATCCCAAACAAGACAAAATACATGCAACATTACTTACCTCGATCTTTTAGATTAATTTAGTGACGTGGTCGAGAATGACACTTCGGTCAATAAACCTATATCAATTCAATGACTTTGTTAAAATTCTGTTTAATGTAACTTTTAGGTCAATTTCGACTTTCCATAACTTTCACTTTAAAAGTTGAAATACCTTAATTTTTATGTCTATTTATTCTTTGGTACGTCTGTAACAACTTTGTAGGATTAAAAGTCATTAAATGTCAATAATATATTTATTTTCAATCATTTTTGAAACTGTCCAATTTCGTCGTTCTTCAAAAGATCCAGATTTCAAAATACAATAACGCTCTCTACAAAACTCCAACCGACATGATTCAAGAACCCACGTGTTTGATAATTTTGTCTTCTAAAACTTTGTAGAAGGGTAAAAATTCATCAAACGACTTAGCCTATCTATTTTTAATAATTTCCAAAGCTGTCCAAATTCCATCGTTTTTCAGGAAACCCTGAAGAACATATAGAATTAAAAGATCAATCACTTTCTCTACAACTTATTAGTTTTAATTTCTAGTAAAACTTTGTAGAAGGGTAAAATTTATCCAATGACGTTAGGATATCTATTTTTAATGATTTTTTAAAACTATTTGATTCCCGTCGTTTTATCAAAAAACCTAAAGCGTACAAAATTAAAAATCTATAACTTTGTTGACTTCAAATGATATGAGTCGAAAACACATGTTTTGTTTTTGTGTCTATAACAACTTTGTAGAGGACATTAAGGGAAGAAAACAAACGTAATTAGGTTTTAATTAAGGTGTTCTAAAATTCATTATAATTTTCTAAATCAGAATCTAAAGAATAATTAAATAGAAAGAAAGAACGGTTTTACCTAAAAATCTCAATTCTCCCGGCTCCCATGAGCTCGGTAACCAAAATTGCACGAGTTTTTCTCGGACCGTTTTGAGAGAATTAAAAGAATTTTTACAAGAACTATGGAGGCTATAACTACAATTAGAGTTGGCCTAGTTTATAACTCTAACGGGCTTAATGAGCTTAAAAGCCTTGAAATCTTCTTAGATAAAATAACACAAAATTTCATCAATATTAATATCTTCGCCCACTAAAAAGAATACGATATTATTTAAATGTCTTGAATTTAAAAAAAAAACAATGTGCAACATATGTTAATCAATTTGAAGAAACTGTGAATATCAATTTGCGTCATGAATATCATGGTTATTTTTATCGGATATCTCTTCTACTTTCTTTCTTAACAATAAACACTTTAAACTTAATGGTTTTTTGCTAAAATGACTCGATAATAATATTTTTATTGATATTTCTTTCGGTGCAGAGTCTTTGATGATCGCTTCAATATCTGACGAAGAATGAAAACTTTTTCAACCAAAATATCAAATTATACTCGCTAAGAAAAAACTACAATGAACCTCAAATGATACATCTTTCGATTAACAAAGTAAGGAAATATAAGTTATAGAGAGTGATTGAAAGAGTCGATGAGAGGGAACGACTCTCCAAAATTAACATCGTTTCAACTTTGAGATGTTTGTTAAAAGAAACCATTCATTTCAAGATATTCATTGTCAAGAAAAAATAGTTTGAAGTGTAGATATTAATCAAAATCATAATTTAGAAATGATTTGGAAATTACTTGAGAGAAGAAATATCTTGGTCGCTTGGAGACATCGTTGTTGAATCATTTATTATTTATTTTCCAAACTAATTTTTATGAGATATTATAATATATGTGTACAGATAAAAAAATGGCTAAATTTATTCATTTATTTATATATTCATATCTTAAAAATGGTAATAGATTATTAAAGTTTATTCAGATAAAAGAAATATTCATTAAATATAGAATATTTTTGTGAGATAGTAGGAACGACAATAGACAGTGCAATAATGGAAGGAGGTTTGGTAAGGAAAGAAGCTCATTGTAGAGGTAGTTCAGCCTTTTGTAGACTAGGTTTCACGGTCTACGCTCAATTATTTATTTAATAAATAAATAATGAAAATATGAAATAAATGCCTTGTTAGAGAACAGCTGCTCTAATTCCGAAACTTGAGAAATGATTATTCAAGGATGATAAGAAAATACAAAGAGGGTATGAGAGTAAAAGCACTGAAAAATGCACATCCAGTTAAATGAAGTAAATATGGGAACGCATAGGCTCAACAGTATATGATGTAAAACGTTGAACCGCTCAAAGTCGTACTCTTTGTTCATCAGTTTAGCTTTTGGGTGGTGCATCAGGTACCACCTGCCTCGAGTGGCCGGCCAACCCACTGATTTCAAAAGTTTGGTTACTAGTTTGTTAGAAACCTAATGATTCAATGGTTTTTATTTCATAAAACCCATATAGAAACAGTAAGTGTAAACCAATAGAAGACATGACGGGAGTGAAGGAGGTAAAGGTGACGAAAGGGATGGGAGAGCAAAGTAGACAAAATATAGTGAAAACGAAGAGAGGAAGGTAAGAGAAAGAGAGAAAGTTGGAAATCAGATTTTAATCATGATTTAGTGGGAAGCAGAGGAAGATGACAAAGATGAAGCATGAGCCCTTGAGAAGTCAGACTCCATTAGCGTAATCCAAAAGCTTCCAAAAAGAAAAGCTTGAACACAATGTTAGGAGAGGAACTTCAACGTAGGATTTATAAAAAAAAGTGAGGAAAAGCCTCATTGAATCCATCATCCTGGTTCTTTCTCTCCATCTAATCAATTACAAAACTCTGAATGCAGGCTGTTTGAATCGAAGAAGTGGGTCCTAATCAAGTCTTGAACTCAGGCAGAAAACCAGGTTGTGTTTATTATGAAGCAAATATGTCCAAAAAAGGGACTTCCATTCAAATCCGGTGGCTTCAGCCAAGAGAATCCACCCAATCATCAGCTCCTGCCCATTAGTGTCGGAGTAATTGACAATACTCCGATCATAAAAAGGGTGGCAATCGAGGTGAAGTCGTAGAGATCGCCTACCGATTTCATGTCTCCCAACGCCAATCCGGCCTGCAAATACAATCTCAAACTCAGCTACGAATTCACTTTCCTCAATTTAAATTTCTATAGTGTAGCCTTTAAACATGAGATTTTGGTACAACAGGTAATGCTACCAAATATTTGAAATAACCAAAAGCAAGAACACAGTATTACTTAAAAGGGAAGAGGATGTCTTGCAGAGATGTATATTACCCGAACAGTGACATAAGATGCGGGAATAATACCAAATAAGGTTGCAATAAAGAAGATACTGTAAGGCACGTCAACGATCGGGGATGCAAAATTGATGAATGTATTTGGCAAAGTAGGAGTTAATCTCAAGAAGAGCATATAATTCAATAGCCCCTTTCTTCTTTTCGAAACCTGAAAGGCCAAAGAAGTAATGTCAGCACAAATCTTATCGAGAGAAACTAGAACGCAAATGCCGGATCTTAAAGGTCACCTGATCTTGGAAAAACTTCACTTTTGAAGGCCACAGAGAGAAGACGATTGGTCGGCCAATCATCTTCGAAAGAAAATAGCAAGATGAAGCACCGGCTGTGGCAGTGAAGACTACTAAAGCTAAGCCTTTCAAGACTCCGAAAAGGGCTCCGGCCAACAAAGACATGAACACGGTCCCAGGAATCATGAAGGTCTGCATAAAAATGTAAACGAAGCAGTACCATGCCAAGACCTGTGCAGTGTAGTCACTGGTATACCCCTCCAGATGATCTCTACAACACCAGGTGAAGAACACCACTTCAGTTTCGGAATTTCTTCATAAGAATCCACTTGCATGTTTCTCGGAAAATGAAGAAAACCCAAACAAATCTAGCAAAGCTCGATAAGATGAATGTGAATGTGGCTGCTTGTTTGACCACTCATTTACAATTCTCATGAATTTTCGATGGAGATAGCTTTATTAGAAAGCCAATTATTTTTCATGGTATGCAGGAGGTAAAAACAAAGATTAAATTGCTTGCATCAGATTGAAATCAATCATATGTTGATTCTTCAAAGATTTTATTTTATGAACAATGGGGACATTTCTCTTTCCATGCGAAGTATTTGAATGTCTACGGAAAAGCAGAGAAATCCAAGTCTACCCATCATTCCCAAAGAAGGGATCTGCAATGTTAAATAATAAAAATCATGTCTTCAAAGTAAATTGATGATGTTTTGGAAGTTGTTTTCGTTAAAACTCAACTTAATCCTCCTATTTCCGTTTCACAAGGATGAAAAGAAGCAGAGTAAATTCATCCCATAAAATCTATCTCGGGTATGAGAAAAATGTGCCAAGTTTATAAGTAAATTGGGTAAGCTACGGTGGCTAGTCAGATTTTAACATCCGAGACCAAAGAACTTCGCCAAAAACTTCAATTTTTTCTTCCAGATTGAGAAGAACTAAATCATAAAGATCAGTGGAAATAGAAATTTTGTAGTTGCATGCAAATATTTCATACAGAAGCAGAAGCGAATGCGATACTTACTTAAGGATCTTCAGATCTTCGAGGTTGCGAGGAAGCATAAGAAAGCTGTAATCGGAAGGCGGCATGGTGAGATAGATGCAGAAAAGACAGAGGCCGAACCCCAAAGCGACAGCGACAACAATACCAAGGTCCTGGTATTTCAACGGGAACTCGTTCATTGTCTCTGCCCCTTTCTTCCCCATCTCCAAAAAACTTCGCCCTTCTTTTCCTTCTTTCTCAGAGATTCGAAGGACAGAAGCAGAAAAGAAAGGGCTCCCTAAGTCTTGCCTTATCATCAATTCACAGCCTTGGCCATTCCTCCGCCCCTGGTTTTCTCTTCTTGTCCCTCCCCTTCTTAGGACTCTTGCGGAGGAAAGTGGGAAGGAGACGAAGAATATGTGCACCTCGAAAACCTCGAAAAGTAGAAAATGCAACACGTTTTAAATTAATGAGTTACTGAAGATATATTAACGTAAATATTCAACGGTCGATCCCGCTGCACTCCTTTGTCTTTTTCGTTCTCTGGTTCTGAAATCTTTCCTGGTTCTGTCGGACATTAGTTTCCACCTAATAATAAAAATTAATGTCTGTACTTATTTAATAGACTAACAACTGATTAAAGCCTCACTTTTTAAGAGTTATATATTAATGTTCAAAAAGTAAGGGCGGATCTAAGTCAATAGGCCCGGTCACGGGTTGGGTTCAGGCTTGGCCCACTTGTTTTAGCGGAGTAGTCAGCTTTGAAATATTCGGGTCAGGTCTAGTCACCTAATAAATTAAAAAATAAATTAATATTATTTATTACCAATAATACATCTGTCAACCCCTGTGCACTAACATTAAACTTATAATATCCCAACACACCATCAAATATCATAACTTATAATATCTAAATCTAAAATGCGTAGCGTACACGAGATAAACAAACCAACAATCTCCAAAATAGTCCACAAATCGGCAAAACTAGACTATCCAAAAGAATATAAAAAACATCTAAAATATTTATGCAAACAAACTCCACGTCGAATCCATTCCAACAAAAATTCATAAAAACAGTTCGACCAGACTATCCATAAATGTTAGCACAAACTATCATGACCATCTTAATTTTCATGAAAAATCAAAATCGTCGTGATAGTACAATGAATGATAAATCGTCATTTCTTTCATCATTTCCACCAACACTTGTAATTTATACATAAAACAAAACAATATAATAAGGCAAAAATGAATAGTTAAACCAAAAACTACATATTATACCTACGTCAATAGTTTGAAAATCTTCTATAGGTTCAGACATAGTAGGAGGTTTCGAGTAGAGCCAATTTTGGGAGCAAAAATAATTTATATTGTCGCTAGTAAGAGATATATTCGTGATGCATTTACGATATGTCCACCACAACTAAATGTCGACTCTAATACGACAATAGAAATTGGAATGATTAGAACATCTCTCGCTATCTGGCTCAATATTGAAAACCTACATTCCTTCAACTTCTACTATGCTAAAATGTTCAAGAATTTTTTAATTTTTCCACTTAAATACTCCTTAACTTCAGACATGTTCACTAAGGTATCATACTCGAGAGAGTTGTCAAAAACGTAGAAATACTAGGATAGTTGTGTGCAATCTATCTGTGATAGTCTCTATTTCTTTCATGCATTTTATTGCTTGGTCACTACCCAAGAAAATGGCGAGACAGTGTTTTACCATTTTAGATTTGTATCGTGGATCAAGTAAAACTGCTATGAAGAACAAAATATTTATTTTGTCAAAACTACCCCCAATACTTATCAAGCTTGTTTAGCATCCCTTGTGCCTTTTTTTCAAGAGCATGTTTTCTCTATCAGCATACATTTGGACCATCATCTTTACTTCACATACTTTAATATATACACATTATCGTTACATGCAATGATGTCGAGACTTTAGTAGTAGTGTCATAAAACACTTTTAGGAACTTGCGAAATTCGCTAATGTTATTTCAATCTTTGATTATGAGACTCCTAATCTTCTTAATTTCTAATTTGAAATTCCAGTCAATTTTTGGCTTTTAATTACTTTTTAGCATTCTATAACATTAAATTCATTGAATTTCATCTAGTATGTAGGTCTAAGCTCTCATTCCCTTGAAGGTTATTTAAGGCTCTCAATATAACTCTTAAACTATATTAGTTGGCCAATGAAGATATTACATACTTCACTGCTTTTCGTATTTTAGTGATTGCACCTAGATGTTCTCTAAGGTCATTAGTAACTATTAAGTTCAAAACATATGCAAAATAGTGCAGGTGATTCTCTATCTAAAACTAACCATTTTTAATGTTTTAAACTTCTAACCAAATGTGTAATTGCAACATCGTTGGAAGAGACGTTATCAATAGTAATAGTCAACGCTTTATCAATCTCTCATTGTTCCAAACATATTTCCACCAAATTTGCAATAGTTTTGCCTCTATGGTTTTCAATCGGTTGAAAATTGAGGATTTTCTTATGTAACTTCCAACTCTCATCTAGAAAATGGCCCGCTAATATCGAATAGTTGATGTTTTGGTTTGAAGTCTAAAGATTCGTAATTAAGCACATTCTCTGACGACTCTTTTTAATGTACTTCATCACTTAGTTCTTCTATTTTTGTAAGTCTTTTTGATTTCACGAGCCACCGTCCTGCATGATGGCATAGTGAAAGATCTTTGAAAATGGTTGAGCAGATCTCTAAAACTTTCCATTTCACCATTCGTATAGGGAGTTCATCTTTGATCAGCATTGTAGCTAGGAAGTGGCGTGCACTAGATTGCACAAATACTATGTTACGTTCTCCATCTTCATTAATAAAAGGTAGCTTCTTCTATTTACTATCAATTTGAGTAATAAATTTCTTATATGTCTACACATGTCTCGTCATGTTAGTTGTCTCAGACTTGCACGAGTGACATCCGTACAATTGTCCACAATGATATTGCATGTTACTCTTGACTCATCAGGATTACCACCTTCAACTTGGGAAAAGTGTTCTTAAACCTCACATCTAAAAGACTTTTTCTTTGAAGTAGAATTTTCATCTAAAAATTAAAAATGCATAAGGTAACTGAATTAACAAGTATAAACATATCACTGAAATTTCAAAATAAAAAAAAAAAGCATAAGAATTCAATACTCGGCAAAAAAACGACCATAAAAATTCAGCAAAAATAGATTTAGGATTCAGCAACTAAAATTCAGCCTTCAACAACTCAAANAAGAGATGTGAATTTGGAGCATTCTTCCTCTTCCTTTTAAAACAATAAAGTTTTTCGTTTTCTATTCATTGTGGTCAGATACATTTTACACACGTTCTAAATGCCTTGTCACGTTTGATATATCCTTATTCTTTGCAACGCAAACACATAATTGACCACAATGATTACATGTAGACGGTGAAAGATACGCAACAAGTAACCAAGGAAAATGTAGATGAGAAATTCTCAACACAGGTTACAAGGAAGGAAAGTAGCGCTGCAATTGAGACCATAGCTCAACCATCCCAATAAGCAGACATCATTCCGAGTGAAAGACCATCACCTCTGTTTCCGTAGCAATTAAAAAAGCAGGAAGAGAAACATTTGAGAAAATTCATTGAAATGCTGAGACAACTACACATCCACATACCGTTGGTGGAGGCATGAGAATAGATGTCGAGTTACGTCAACTTCTTGAAGAATATTTTATCTCGGAAGAAAAGGATGGATGAATTCGAGACCATAGCTATAGCAGAGAAGTATAGCTATTTTGTGCAGCATAAGATTCCAATAAAACTAAAAGACTTATAAGTTTCATTATCCCTTGTACTATCAGAGACACCAGATCAACATCAGTGACACTTAAATCGTAGACAGATTGTTGACCTATCTAGAAGGAAAGATCTAAGATATGTGTGAAGCCCACAACATTTAAATACTATTCTATTTTGTATTGGATCAAATAAAGATATTGATGAAGTTTTAATATTATTTGGTTATGAAATTTAGAAGGCTCTTAAGCCCATTAGTGTTACAAAATTATGTTAACCCTAATTCTAAGCATACAGGAAGAAGGAATAATTGGGATTTAAAGAAAAATACATTCCTTCTTTTGATTGAATTGTTCATGATATTCTCATTTTAAGGATTATAAGGAGGTTTAAAAAACGTTGACAAACATATGTTTACATTCAGTTTTAGAACTTAAATTCTTTACAAAGTTGTAGTAGAAAAAAAGAAGAAATAGGTTCTTGAATTGTATCGATTAGAGCTCTGCAGAGAAAGTTATGAATTTGAAAATTTTGTACAATTATATGTTTCCTGAAAAAACATCAGACATTGGACGGTTTTAGGAATTATTAAAAATAATTATTTTATTTTATTTATTTAGTTGTATCCTTCTACAAAGTTTTAATACACACAATAATAGACACGCAAGTTCTTAAATCGTATCATTTGAACTTTTGTAGAGAAAGATATAGATTTTTAATAGTGTATGTTTTTAGGTTTTTCAACAAATGATAGAAATTGGACAATTTTTGGAAATCATTAAAAATACCTATCCTAAATGTTGTTTGAGGAACATTTATCCTTCTCCAAAGGTGTTGTTGACAAAAAAACTAACACGGGAGTTCTTGAATTATATCGTTTGCAGTTCTGCAGAAAAAATTATAGATATTTTATTTTGAACATTTTTATGCTTTTAGAAAAATGACAAAAAATAGATATTTTCAAAAACCATTAAAATAAATATCATGATAACATAGAATAACTTTTGTCTTTCGATAAAGTTGTAATAGATATCAAACGGAAAAAAATATACAAAAAAATCTTGTTATATCGACTTAAGAAGTGGAAGTTAGGGAAAGTCGAATTCGACATAAAATTAGTAGTATGCAGAATTTTAATAAAGTCATTCTAGTAATATAGGTTCATCGATCGAGGAGCCGTTCTCGACCATTTTGCTAAATTAATTCAAGGCATCTAGGTAAGTAGATGTTTACATGTCTATTGTCATTATGGGCTGCTGACATGATATGGAGGGCGCAAAAATTCTCTTGCCATGAATGTTTATCTAATGTGCTTTCTAATTTTGTAGCTCCTTATATCATTGAAGAATTCAACCTCTTTCAGCTTCAATTCTTTCCTTTGAAGTCAAAGCATGGAGGTCCGATGGAAGAAGGAGTTGAAACCCCCATGCTAGTGGACCAAGCAACAAAGCATGAAGACCACAATTTGATACGGCACAACTGGACCTTCAAAGCTTACTCTGCCAATTTGACACTCGACCCACTCTCTAATGAAGATAACGTCTTCATAAGAAATGTAGCCAATCCTTTAGGGTTTCAAGAGAGTGGTAGACATTCAAATTGGACACTGTTTTCTCCGTCAAACGATGCAATCACAGAGAGCCTAAGAAGAGTCATCCACGATCGGTTTCACGCCTAATCCACGCCCGAATGCCTAGGAAAAACATGGAGAATTCCTATCCAATCTCACTCAAGAAGAATAGCACTCCTACAGCCTTTGGGAGAATTGAAGAATAAAAGTTGTTTCCTTTATGTTTTTGCATTCGATTTTCGTTTTCCCGAACTAGGGTTTTTCTTTTACGTCAATTGCATGGATTTGCATGGGATTTCTAGAGTTAGCTAATTATCATTTGGGAGGAGGAGCGTAGGAAGAGCGTCCCATGAAGGCTCCTCATTGGTCCATCTTTCAAGCCATGGATTAGTGTTCTTGGAGATGATCTAGGCTGTCTGATGTTAAGCATGTTTTAATTTAATTTTCTATTTAATCATCCTCATGAAAGTGTAATTTCAGATTTGATTGAATAAATATTTATCTTTTCAAATTTGATCTCTCCCCTTTGAAGTTTGCCGCTTCAAAGACTCGGTCTCCGAAAACTTATTTTCCGGCCACCGAGAGACAACCGGAGTTGATTGTCTTTCCGAGCTAAGACAATCTATCCTTATCATATTTCTCCAGCCATCTTCATGGTCTAAGTGTGAGAGTGTGGATCATCAGTTCAAGCATCCATTTTTACGTGAAAGGAACTACCTTTTACTGCAAATCCTCGTATTCGGTCATTCTGCATCCGTCTTTCATCTCGCCTCCACAACTCCCAAACCATCCGTGAGAATTTTGCCAAATTTTGAGGTGTTCTTCTACCCTTATTTATTTAAAAACTTGCCAAATTTCAGCTCCAAACTCATCCCCGTTTACAAATTACAATCATTTCAAATTCATCCTTGTTTTCCCGAATCTGCTGAGAAAACCCTAAATTATCCCCTTAACCGTTTTTACCATCGTCAGTATATCTTTAAATCCGTGCGTGAGAATCTCGTAATGTTTAGAGACCATATTCTACCTTCATTTCTTAAGATTGCCTCCAAATTTCATTAAAAATCTCACCCCCGTTTGTGAGATCCAAGCGCCCAAAGTTTATCCCGAATCTGATTTCTCGGGTAATCCCTAAAAATCCGCCGATCCAAAATATTTTAATTATTCTCATTCCCATTTCGTGTCAGCTGCATATCAAAGTGCTAGATTAAGATAGAATGTTTGATATTGAAGTATTATTGTGACAAAGAAATTACTATTGTTTTGACAAATAAAGTTATATATTGAATGCTTGAAATTTATGATCGAGTCAATTATTCTTGAGCTACTTAGATCTTTGAATTGTAATAAGTGTTATGTTATGAATGTTCAAATTATGTTGATTTGATCTCGATATGTGATTATCATGCATTGTTTATGTGAATTGTTTGTAGCATCAATGAAGTTAAATGTGTGCATCATGTTCACGTATCATATCTTACAAAATGGAAGAAAATGACTTATCATGCATGTATTTTATGTAAAAGATAAGGCATATAATTATAAACATGAAACAAATGTGGGGATCTATTGTAGGGCAGAGCATTATGATGAAGATGACCGTTCTAAAAGAGAAACTACAAGGTATGTCATTTTTTTACTTTGCAAGGTGTCTCCGCGCTAGATCTATGAATACAGAACATACAACGAAACGTTATGAGGTGAGACATAAGTATGAAGAGGATGGTCATCTCACAAAGCAGACCACAAGGTGTATCATTTCCCGCCTTCGCAAGGTGCCCATATAAAGAACCTTATGTTATGGAAAGTACATGAGTAGGATGTAAGGAAATGTTAAGATGAAAGAAATGAGAAGTTATGAATTGTTTTTCCAATGCATAAACATCATGAGCATGTTATAAAATCTGTTATGTGCATTTATTATGGAGTCTTAAGCTCATTAAGGGAACTTCGATGTGTAGATGATGAGATAGGTGATGATGTTGATTGTCAAGCAATGGATGACCGAGCATAGTCGACAATTGTTGTTAAGTGAGAGGATCAGTAGTAGTATGAGAACTCTTTTATAAAAAATTTATGTCATGTCAATCTCGTTATCACGTTTAATTTTTATTTAGTTCATGTTGAATCTCGTTGTTATGGATTTTAGAAATACTTCGAACTCAAAGGATAATGACATTTTAATTGAATTTATGTATGTGAAAAAAGGTTGGAAAATTCGGGTTGTTACAATGTGCTAGTTAAGGTAGAGAAGTTAATTATATTTGCTAATTTTCTAATATTTGATTGCAAAGTGGGCATGTACATGACCACTTATTTTGGGTTCCTGGCTATTGGAAAGACAATAATCGATGTTCATGGGGGAGAACTGACCATGAGGGTTGATGACCAAGAAATTAAGTTTAGACGAAGATGAGGATTGCTATGCAATGATAAAGGAATGATATTCTATAGCGTATAAAGAATTCGATATTTAGTCATATCCGGAAGAATTAGAAGAAATTAAAGAAGTTTCTGAAATAGATAAGCAAGAATTGAATGAGCCAATCAAATGGATGACAACAAAATTTCAATGATTCAAAGTGCTGAAGCAACTGCCGCAGCTCATAAAATATGTATTCATCTGATCACAAGATATCTTGCCAATAATAATTCACTGGGTTGAATTTATTTAATCAGGAAGCAGAATTTCCAGAAGTGTTAAAGTAGTTTAAACAAGTTATCGCCTAGACTATAGGGGACATAAATTTACAAATTTACATTGAACAACAAAGAAGACTCAAAACAATCACGAAGTAAGTCGTGAATAAGGAAGTAATCAAACTCCTATATGCAGCGATTATTTCCAACAATAAATATGAGTTGATACCCACTCACACATTCACGGGCATCAGAGTGTGCATCGACGATCGAAAGTTTAATAAAGTAACAAAGAAAGATGACATCCATTTGCCCGTCATTGATTAAATGCGGGCTAGATTGGCAAAAAGAGGATTTTACTATTTTCTCGATGCTTATTTTATATGTAATCAAATTTCTATTTCACCGGACAATCAAGAGAAGACCACATTCACATGCGCCTATGGAACTTTCGCGTATAGGCGCATGCAGTTTGGTCTATGCAATGTCCTGACAACTTTTCCAAGATGCATGATGTCTATTTTTTTGATATGGCCGAGCAGATATTACGATAAAATTCAAGATATTATTGGTGACTTGTAAGTTTTCTTATAATTGAAGGCGTAAATTACTATTTACCCTTTCACTTATGTTTTTGGATTGAGTAAATTTAAAATTGTGCTTTTGTTATATCTTTTTATCATATTTTTGATGTATTATTACTTAATTGAATCAATTTAAATTTTAAATAATTATTTATATTTTTATTTATTAAAAATATTTAAATTAATTAAATTGATGAATATGAAAAAAAAAGAGAAAATTTGGACTGACTATTTTGAATTTACCCATTAATTTATTTATAGGCGCGTACCTAAATTGATAACCGCAACGACCTACCTCAATTATAAAAGAGTAAAGATGACCCACCCATTTTTCGTTACTAACGAACTTCGTTAGTATTAATCTCCAATATCAGCCGTCCGATCATATTCTTTTATGGGCCCTACTGTTTTTTGGTCACGCGCTTCTCAACCGTTGCGTGGCAACGACATGCCACCCTTATGAAAGGCCACGTGTTTCGTCCTTCCATCATCGCGCGCGCTCTCACTCCCTCCCGCGGATGAACAAATTTTCGATTTCTTCAAAGCGACTGAATTGGAGACTTCGAATTGCGAAACCCTAGTTTCGAAAGAGATAAGTCTTTTTCTTTTGGCTTTGTTTGTGCTGGATGCGTGTCTCCCGATAACTGCGTTTTGGAGCGACCGTCTTCTTGTTTGCTTCCTTTTTTGCTATCTTTTGCGGTGACAATGGCGGAGCGTAGGTTCCGCGTCGGCTACGCCTTAGTGACGAAGAAGCGGAATAGTTTCATTCAAGATTCGCTAGTTAGTCTTGCGGAATCGCGAGGCGTTGATCTTGTTCGGATTGATGATGACCGACGGCTTGTCCATCAGGGACCGTTTGATTGTGTGCTTCACAAGCTGTACGGTGAGGATTGGAGGAAGCAGCTGGAGGAGTTTAGTGCTCGGAACCCTAATGCGGTTATTATAGACTCGCCGGGCTCGATTGAAAAATTGCACAATAGGATTTCGATGCTCCAAGTGGTTTCGGGGCTCAAGATTGAGGACCATAATGAGTCTTTTGGAATACCGAAGCAGATTGTAATTTACGATCAGAACACACTATTTGATCGTCAGGTTTGGGAGGGGCTGAAGTTTCCGGTGATTGCCAAGCCCTTGGTCGCTGACGGCAGCGCCAAATCACACAAAATGGCGCTTGTTTTCAACCACGAAGGACTGAACAAACTCAAACCGCCAATAGTCTTGCAGGAGTTCGTTAATCATGGAGGCGTCATTTTCAAGGTTTATGTCGTTGGAGAGCATGTGAAATGTGTCAAGAGGAAATCGCTACCAGACGTTGCTGAAGAGAAATTAGGGAGCTTAGAAGGAGCATTGTCGTTCTCGCAGATATCAAATCTTGCGACGAATGAAAGAATCGACGAAACTTACTACAAGAAGATGCATTTGGATGAGACCGAAATGCCTCCAATTTGCTTTCTCACTGATATTGCTAAGGGATTGCGGCATGGAATGAAATTAAATCTTTTCAACTTTGATGTAATTCGGGACTCCGAAAATGCGACTCAGTATTTCATAATTGATATTAACTATTTTCCTGGGTATGCCAAGATGCCCGGGTACGAGAAAACTATGACGGATTTCTTCTGTGATCTGAAGCAGATGAAAGAAAGAGAGCCTGATAAAGGTCTACGGGGTAAGGATGGTTCAGAGAAAACTTGGTTTGGTCAACAAATGAGAAAAGCGGAGCAGATTGTAAGCGATAGTGATGACAGAGAAGGTGGTCTCCAACCTTCGTCTCTTAGCAGTGAAGAGGAGACCCAGTTCAAGTTTGACTGAATGACTAGAAGTCATCTTTCTTGTCCATCTCTTTAGATAGCTGTTCATACTACTCACATACAAAGATTTGTGTTCATCGCNAACTTGGTTTGGTCAACAAATGAGAAAAGCAGAGCAGATTGTAAGCGATAGTGATGACAGAGAAGGTGGTCTCCAACCTTCGTCTCTTAGCAGTGAAGAGGAGACCCAGTTCAAGTTTGACTGAATGACTAGAAGTCATCTTTCTTGTCCATCTCTTTAGATAGCTGTTAATACTACTCACATAGAAAGATTTGTGTTCATCGCTGGTCGTGTAAATCCCATTCACCGCTGTTCTGAAGATAATAGGTACATTTGAAATACTCTACCAAATTTTCAGATAGATATTTTTTGAGGATCACGATTTTCTTGACCAAATTTTGTTTCTTGCGTTCATTTGAATCTGCAACGTATTGCTAATCATGTAGCTTGTTATGTGCTCTTCCAAGATTCAAAATTTTATCAAAGAAAGTATAAGCACAATGACTTAAGATCACGGTAGTGTTTTCCCCCGTCTCATCTCTGGCTTTACTATTTGAAACACTATGTAGATTCCAAAGAATAGAACTTGTGATTATCAGATGAGGAAATTTTGTTTATTTTGAGATGAAATGTGTGGAGATGGTTGTTTATATTGACTTAACAATATTATATTTATTCTCGCTCATTGAATTAAATTTCACTTTCCTTGCTTCTTGCTCTTTGAAGATCTGGATTTTCCATGTATATTTCTTGATGTTCATATAATGAAATCATGCCTGGTTTGTGAGAGAATAAACCCATTCTCTGACTGGGAAGTGATTCGAAGAAACACCATGAATCCACCAGCTTGTGAGGAAGAAACTATATTGGGAAAGAGGGTAATTTTGGAGATCACAGTTTGAAACATGTCCAAATGAACCCCACCAGACCCCAAAACAATGAGAGTGCTAACTGGTTTTGATGCGTCAGTTCTAAGTGGATTGCTGCTCCAGCAGATAACGAAAAGAACACGACCCTGGATCAAGCCAATGGCGAGGAGAAGCATACCAATTGCTACAACCGAATCCATTTAATTTAACCACTCTGAAAATGTCCTTCTAATCGAAGATGTATCAGTTGGCATGTTTGTGCAACGCCCAATAAAGATCTTAACTGAATGGGTGAGATTTACTCAGTTTCAAAATCAAATGCGTCGCCCTTGATCGTTGATTTCATTTAAGCCCCGTCTTTTGTTGTTCATAGAAATGATGAAATAAATTCTTCAGAAATGCGAAGAAAAAGCTGAATGACGGAAGAAAATAGCAGCACACACAGGTACCGGAAAAAAACCCCCAAAAATTAATCCATTCGTTACCTTCTCGGACAAAATTGGTCGAACCATCGGAAGTTCTCGATAACCTTTGGTCGAACAGCAGGGCTTTCTCGAGAGCTGGGTGTGAATCAGAACTGAGAAGTGAGACAGGAAGGAGGACAAAAATGTAACATCCTCTTTCCCAAATCACCCTTCACAATTCTGAAGCACTGATCTAGTCTGGTTTACCCAGAGCTAGCTGGCATCCGAGCGAGCCAGCTCGCAGGCTCAAATTGAGCTCGCGAGCCTGGATTGCGAGCGGGCTCGTGAGGCTCGCAAATTACGATCCTTCTTCCGCCTCTGCCGACTTCGTCGTCGTTGCCACTTGCCAGTAGCCATCGTCATCCGTCGGCCGCCATCGTCGTCCCTCGGCCGCCGTCATCACTGCTCGTTCGTCGGCCGCCATCCCATCGACTCCATCCCTCGCACGAAAGTAGAAGGAGAACAAGAAATCAAACCAAAATCAACGAAATCAAACGAAAAATCAACCACAAATAGATTCAGAAAATGAACAAGAAGTTTGAATTGACACACTTACCGTCGTTGTCATCGCGTTGCTCGTCGCCGGCGTCGCACAGATCATCGGCTCAGCGTCGCGAACCTTCGCCGGCGTCGCACATTTCATGGTCGATTCGACATTTGTGATGAACGGCAACGGTCGATTCGACCGTTGCCTGAACGATCGGCAGCACAACGGTCGTGTGACCGTTGTGCTGCGCGAGAGAGACGTCTGCAGATCTTCGCGAGAGAGACGTTGTCTCTCTGCAGATTGCAGAGAGACGTTCTCTTGCAATGTTGCAAACGGCCATCAGACTGTTGATCAAAGTTGATCAACGGTCTGATTTTTTCCCCTATAAAAACTAAACCCTTTTTTCACTACTTCTCAATCTTCTCTCAATCTTCTCTCAATTTTCTCATTTTCATTCTCAATTTTCAATCTCTCATTATTTTTTGATTTGATCTCCACTCTTTCAAAAAAATTCAACAATGTATGTTTACTCTTAATTTCGTTATTATTAGTGTTTTAATGTATAAATTAATGTGTAATTATGAACTAATATTTTTTTTTGTGATATTCGTAGGACTCGTATTGTGGAGGTGATCGAGAGAATTCATACCACATACAAGTCTCCGTTGATCCATTGGTGTGCAGTATCAATTTACAATTTTATTGTTTGTAGTCCGTTATTTTTTATCACAAATTCACAATGGATCCACATTTGTATAACTTGGACACATTTCCATCCGATGAT
>QAOC01011807.1:95709-116178 GCA_003255005.1 Begonia fuchsioides | reverse complement strand
CAAGAATGTAATATATTACATTATATTGCAAATTAGAAGAACGTGAAGACTAAGTTAAATGAAAAAACGAGTATGATACAATTATATTAACTTTGTTTTTAAAATATTTAATGGAAAATAACATAACTGGACCATAACTAAGATCGAAAATTTAATTGAGTTTTGATTTGATTTTGATATCTTGCTGGTTCCATTTTGATCTAAAAAAATTTAGGACCATAAAAAAGTTAGACTACTCAGACCCATAATATGCGGAGGTCTGTGTCAAAGAATATGAAACGAGGTGAAGTGAGATGTTATTGGTAGCATTTCCTTACTATAACAATTATCAATTCACTATCGTCAATTTAAATTCGATTTTTATTCTAATTTTTAAAAACCAAAGATTGATTGGCCGGTACTAATTTTTAGGAGTAAAAAACCGTGAAGCTGGAACCGGAACCTTAAGTAAAAAAAAAAATCTATAATAAAGTAAACTTCTACTAAAACTCTAATAAAATCCAAAATAAATCTTAAAATTTATTATAAATCTGTCAAATTACTTAAAATCTGATTGAAATATAATAAAAAATATATTTTATTGTTATATTTTATTTTTAAGTTAAAAACATAACATAAACAGAACTGCAACCGTTGATTGCAGTACCGGTTCCAAAAATACAGAAACTTGAGTTTCGGTTCTAGTTCTATTTCAAGATAAAACTAACCCGATCCAGCCCGTGCCTACCTGTGGTATAGCGTGCCTACCTCTACTATAGCATGACTCCCTACTAGAATGCCCATGGGTGTATGGCATCGAGCCTGGCTAATTCTTAGATTTACTGAACTCTTTCCAATTTGAAAAAGGGTTGATTGCACCTCATGCCCTGAATATTTTACTGAATATTTTCAAGCAAATATTTCCATCAACCATTACCCTAAATGTTTGACAATTTTGCGTGACACTATAGCATTATATTTTGTTTAATGGTGTCTAAAATCCCTCTGTAAAGTCAAAGTTCGCAAAATACGATCTCCCTCGTATCACTCTATGTAAAATCGCAGCTCGCATCCCTCTCACACTCGCTCAACCCTGGTCGTTGCTGTTCCTTGCCATTGTCTTTGCCTGCTCGCCCTCATCACCCAGTGATTTTTGGGAATCTTGAAGTAGATGGGTTCAATTTTTAATTCATGAAGGGGGTTTTTCTTTGCATTGATGCATCACTCTCTTGAATGCATCACATTGTTCAATCATTCTACTTTTCAATCTTTCATTTCCGTAGGTAGCGTTGGATGAAGTTTGGTTCTTTCATAGCGTTGGATGAAGTTTTACTCTTCAGAGCTAACGATTGGCCTACTGAAACTGGTCAAGACAGAAATTTTATGTAAGGAGTAAATACACATTAGAGCTAACGATTTTTAATAAAAGAATCCGCGACGAAGTGCTGAAGAATTGTTTATAGAAATTTCTCTTAAAAGCTTGAATTGGATAGTTATTCATTCGTGAGTGTTTCAACGTTGTAATTGTTGTAACCAAGAATCATTTATTGTGAACTTGAAAATGATTGACGATCTACGTGAAAGATTCAAAAGTGTAAGATTTGGATTGACACTAAAAAATCAATCAAGATTGCTCGAGAAGAGCAAACGATAAAATATTCAAGCAAGAATCTTGAAGCGCGGACATTAACAAAGTTGCGTCAAACTAC
Organism: Begonia fuchsioides; assembly: GCA_003255005.1. Classification (NCBI taxonomy): domain Eukaryota; kingdom Viridiplantae; phylum Streptophyta; class Magnoliopsida; order Cucurbitales; family Begoniaceae; genus Begonia; species Begonia fuchsioides. Next base: position 114,490 of record QAOC01011807.1, on the reverse strand, counting down.
TTTAACAATGGTTTGTGCCATGCTCTACTTAACCTCATCTTTATATTTCTCACTTAATATATAATTAGACCTTAAAGATTATATAATTTTCACTTTACGAGTTGTAAGCGTTGGACACCTTTTGCTTTGGGGAGGGCAAAAAATAGAGCTTTGGTCAAACTAAGGACAAATCGACCATCAGATTATCCTCTCAAGTTGATACCTACACCGTTAAAATTTGGAAAAAAGATAATAATAGGAAAGCTCATCCCAAAAGTGCGATGCTTCTTTCATCTCAAGACGCTATGACATTTTCCTCTCTATTTCCGTGTACAAGAAAGAGTCCTTTGAGATTGATATCGTAAAATACGTGGGAGTGTCTTTAAGGTTGAAAGTCTGAAGGAGACATGGAAGAAAAAGTATGATCCAAAGCCTTACATTTCCATTCAAGAAAAGTAGAAAAGTTCTCGTAAACCTAAACTCTCCTTTTGAAGTACACCTCATTGTATTGAATGTGAGAAGGTCTATTAATTACTGTCTTTGACGTCAAACAATCATGATTTCCAAATATAGATAGTTAGAGGTGGAAATTCACTTCTATGCATTTTGGTCGAGAATTTTATATTTTCATTTATAAAGAACCATTATATGTCTAAATTTAATAACCTAGGCTCATTCATGGCCACCTACATGTTATACTCCACTTTTTACGATTTAATGTTCCAAACTTTCAGTTTCTGTTACAAAAGAGTTTAAAGCAAATCTCAAGAACCCATTTTCTTTTTAGAAAAAAAGGCAGATGAGATGGAAAAACAAAGATGGTTTGTTTTGCAGATCGGTCAAAGATCTGCGTTGCAGCCACTGGCCCTCTCCACCCCGCCTCCATCCCTTCTGGCAATGGCTACTTTACAAATGACAAATTGTAGATGAATGGAAGAAATAATTGCATAAATATTGGTCTTCCTTTTTGCTATTTTAGTTCTACGAACTCCAAGCATAAACGTTCTAAACTTGGAACAAATACTTCGTCTAATTGTGAGACAAACATTGACACCATTACTATCTAGCAAACATACTGATATATAAATCCAAATGACACTAGGTTCTTGGAGAACTTTTAGAATGACTGATAGTGCTTTCACTTCCACCATTCGTGGCTGTCTCCAGCATTTTGGCCCAAGCTTGTGGGTTTCAATAAAACTTAGAACGAAGTGGATTAACTTTATCTTCGGTGACTCTCTATTCAGTCACCCATTGTCCCTCTCGGTCCATTGTGAAGCACACCTGAGAGAGATTACATTAAAGGTAGTTCTTGTTTCTACGTTCATTTTGGACATTTGTCTCTTTCCATTTACATCTCGTTTCTACTGTTTTAATGTCTAAATGCACATTCTTCTAATCATTTCTTCAGTTAAATCCTAAAGCTCAACCTAAATGAATACATTGCAGATCTCAATGCCAGAGTCGATCAAGTACTTTAGCTTTCTTTAAATTTCAGTTTGCCAATAGGACTAAGCAAGCAAAGAAGAAAAACAAAATAATCATTTCAACGGTGGGCATTTTTACTTCATCTTCATCTCTGTCATGGCTACAGATTAAGAGATGTTTGACCCTACATGGAAATGCATCAGGCAAAAGACTTAGCTATGGGAAATATCTAGAATCCTCAAAGGTCTAGTTTCAAGACAGGCGAGAAGCTACTTTTCCAAGAAGATGACTCTTCTCTTACATACTAATTAATTCATGACGATTAAAATGTATTTGACTAGGACAATATGTATAAAATCAGCATTGGTAGGATATGTGATACCTTCTGAGATATCCTCGCATAGGCAGCACCAGATCCCCATACTTTTTCTAGTGATGTTCCTCATATTGCCCTTATTAAGGATAACACAATGCCACAAAACCAAATATTACAAGTTTATCAGAATATGAATATTTATAGTATTAAAGTCAAATCAAATAAAAATTCCAATCCTAATTCAAAATAGATGATCAAACATGAAACAAAAATGTTTATCATGAATACGCAATTGCAGGATTCTGAAAATCTGATTAGCAGATGGAAGGTATTAATTAGAATTTGAATTCCAATGCTCCGGATAGTTCTATATTGTTTTAAGAAGATAATAGGAAGCTTGAATTAGGCATATACCCCCATACATGAAACAGCTTGCCCCAACTTTTTTTTCTTCTGCAGCATTTCTCTTTTGTTGTTTTTCTTCTTCATTACCATTCTCTCTCTTGAACTCTTCAACATCTACAAAGAAAAGAAAAATTATGAATATTAATCCCAGCCAAAAACTTTTAAACGCAAAAGGTAGAATATTATTTTCTATTAAGGAGACATTTGCTACAAATTGGGAGAGTTATCATGATAACATTCCTTTTTTTTATAGAGCTACCATGCAATAATTAAAATGATTATACAAATTTAAAAAGAAAGTCATACTCTCAAAATGCATAAAAATCCAAAAATGAATTTGGTCAGACACAAAAACGAGATGCAGAAATGAAAATCCCATCCAACAAAAACATCAAAAGAAATGCTTAAGCATCTTGTGATAAGGCTAACTATTCTAACTGTAGAATAGTTAGCCTTATAATATTTGGCCTATTTTATACAGTCGTGTCATTAAGAAATGAAGAAGCAGGAGAAAAAGAATACCGTCTGACAAACAAACTTCTAAGCAAATGGCCTAGAACATGGCATTATTAAATTGCGCTGAAAGTCAAAAACAGAGTAATCTGACTTCTTAAAGACTATTACCACTTAAATAAATTATGCACAATCATTTAGAATAATAAGAGACATGAAGAAACTCACCATTAATTATTTAATTAAGAAAAAATCTATAAAGATGAAAGAGAGGACTGTTATAATTAGACAATAATAAAAAAGAGAAGAAGATGATGATAAAATTGGTGATAATATGCAATTTGTAATGATATTATGGAACCAAGAAGAACAATGGAATAAAAAGAAAATATTGATTTGAATAATGTAAACGGAATCACAAGGAATTTGAGGAGATTGATTCCTCCCGAGCACGTTAATTGACGGCTTGCCATCTGCAAGACTAAACCTTAATTTCTTTCTTTTTCCTCTTGAACAAATACTAGTATATATTCCCTCCCCCTTCTGGTTATCATTTTAATAGATTATCATACACAAGAAAAAAAATCTTAAATCACTTCCACCTTTCTTCTTTATTTACAGACCCAATTTTAAATGTTGAGCGTTTGAAGTACTTCCTAGTTATGGTTTAAATTGAGTATAAGTAATATGCCGAATATGCCCGTCTGACCAGCTTTCTGTGCTTAGAAGTTGACTATCTAAAAGAGAAACATGACATAGCAAATGAAGCCCCATTAGGCAATTAGTTTCCTAATTTTTAGAATGATGATGTTCATTTTGTTATCAGTCCAATGCAGTGATATGAATATAAATTGATTATGGGAGGCCCAAATATTTAGGGTTAAGCCCAATTTATAAAAAGGACCGAAAACAACAGCGTCGGAGAAAAAACGAGCAACTGAGAAAAAAATATCTGCTTCATTTCTCCTGTTGTCGAGTGCGGGAAAAAAATGATGAAGAAAAGAAGGGAAAAGAGACAACCAAGCAGATGAAGGGATGCCGGCTGGAGTATGAAAGTCCAGCACCGGTTAAGTAAGAGAGTAAAGTAAAGGAAGAATGGGTGGAGGAGGATGATGAAGACCGGGTCTCATTAGAATGCATTAAACGGACATCAACAGGATATTGGTTTTGTTGAGGCTGCTGTTTAAGAGAAACAAAATTCCAAGGGGAAAAGCTAATCGAGAGCATTTTCTCTCGACAACATTAATCCTAATAAATAGACAACATCATCTTTCACACTGCACAAATACAATTTAGAGAATTCGACGGCCCTTTCTCTCCACAAGTTCCTTCCAGACAAACTTCCACCTCTTTTCCTATTCTTCTCAATCATCTTTAACCACCCATAATGGTATATCATACACATAACCATATAACATTAAGCAAAATTGTTAAACATCAAAACAAGTGCAGGATTGGAACACCTCCACATGTTAACCACAAACTATATCATGATTGGATCGCCTCCTCATGTATGTAAAATGCAATGGTGGCGTGTCACAAGGCTTTTTTGGACCATTTACCAAACTAGCCACATCCGTAAACTAATAATAATAATCCAAGATATTAATGACTTGAAAAGGTAAATCAAAGTAACTAAGTGGGGGCGTTCAAGTTGATTTGAAATGATATCCTACGAGAATAACACAAGTGCAGGATAGAAGAGCAAAAATAGTACATATAATAAATGACTGAAAAGCTAATTTGATCAAAGAGGAGGAAAGGGGGAGATTAAAATATAGGTAATGATTTTCAGTGTTATTTTACATTAAAGAATAGTAAAAGTGGAGACCAAGATCACAACAAAATGCCTTTCGATGCTTCCATGGTGGACACTAAACTCATGGTTTTCTGGTTCAGTTAGAAAAGTATATTTCAACTGCCAGTCTTTCAATTGCAACAATGAGGGAAAGAAGGAATGCATCCTACTTTTAATAATATGGTATAAGAGATAGTACCTTTCTAGAGTTGAAAAATCCAAAGACAAGTTGAAAGTAAAATTAGCTTCGATGATTAAAAAATTCTTGGTTGGTTAGATCTTCTCGTATCTGAGTAAATAATGAGTCAACATCACCCACCATTGTGGCATACATGAACACAAGACTATCATATAGTGGAACAGAGAAGACATCAAATGATTCAACAATAAAATGATTCTCAAAAAAATTCTCAAATGGGGTATTAAAGCTACTACAAGTACTGATAAGACGCATCAAATCACTGATATTTAGGAAGACTCTAACCTCCCTAGCAGCTTATTGTTTGATCATCTAAAGAAAAATTATAGGGCCCTGACTATTTGTACCAACTACAAAATTTAGAAATGAACAATATATTCGAGAGAACTCACATATTGCAGGAGCCACAAAGTCAATAACCAAGGTAACTTGGATCGCCAACAAATTCGGCAATCTGATCAAGGCGCAGAGTGAGCAAGGCATGGTTGTCGGCATCACGAACAATACCAGTCTCTTGGTCAAGATCTCTTCCAACGAGTGTCCCATATACTCCCTTATGCTTGCCAGTTAAAACAAGAACTGAACCACCCCGCTTAGGAAGTGCAGTCTCAAGAATGTCTTGGGAGACCCCTTGAACAAGATATCTTGTATCGTCCAAGGAAATATCACAGGTTGTGGGGCTAGATACATCAACTATCTCCCCCTTCTTCCGGTAAAACTTCCCTCCCCTAAAGTCTTCGCAAATGATTCTTACACGAATATGATTTACAAGCCATGGCACTTGATTGTTTCTCTGTCCCTCCTCCCTCTGCACGCCTCTATTGACAAGGTCAGCTTTTCGCTTACTTGCTTCTACTCTAACGTCATTTGTTGGACTGTGAATCTTCTTTTCTTCTTTTTCTCCAGCTTGGATCTTTCTTTCCTTCCATTTCTTCAAAAAATTTTCCTCCATTTGGGAACCTAACCCTGCAACATCTTTGGAGCGTACTTTCAATTCAACATTCTTACTGCTGCTCGCAAGTTTCACCATGAGAAAATCGTGACCCATTTTTTTCAAAATTGTTCCTTTGTGGCCTGCGTCTGTTCCACCAATAAGTCTTACCTGCTTCCCGACAGCAGAACCATCCCTATCTCCATCTCTACCTCTTTCTGAACTTCTCTCTTCCTCACCTCTTTTCCCCACTTTCTCATGTTTCCGGACTGCAGACCCATCCCTATCTCGATCTCTACCTCTTTCTGAACTTCTTTCTTCATCCCCTCTTTTCCTCCCTTTCTCATGCTCTCTTCCCCTATCACTTTCTCCCTCTTTCTTATGACTCGGGGGTCGTGTATCGCCCAGAAATCCTAGCCCCTGCCTGTCAGTCCTCCTCACACACTGCACAATTTTAGTATCTTCCTTTGCGTTTTTTCCAATACCTCGGCCTTCGTGCCATCCATAGCCAGCCAGCAAAGCCGTGCCAAACTCCTCAACCGAGACCTTATCGAACTCTTCAAAGCCCTGAACCTCCGGCAATCTATCAAGGTCATCCTTCAGTTTCTGGATAAGAGCGGACTCCACAGAAGCAGGCTGTGTCTGGCTAACCCTACCCTCGGGTTTATCTTCACCTTCAATGGCGGTAGAAGCAGATATAGTGGCATCGGTGGACTGGCGAAGATTGAGCCCGTAAGAAATCTTGGAATCAGGACCATCCTGCGCCAAAGAAGGAGATTCCTGCTCGAATCGAAGAGCATCAGTCATGGATTCAGAAAAGGGGACATGGAGATTTTTCATCTTTTTGGCAGGCCTCCACTCGTTCTGCATGGGAGGAATAACCGGTGGCTCAGGCTTCCCATTACGAGCAAGAGATTTCGAAGCATCGAACTCGCTGACGAATTCTTTAGCGCTATCACCTCCATGACGCGAGGGGATCCGGTCGTCAAAATTCTCAGTGATTCTGGCGAGATTTGGCTTTGCAGATGCAGATTTAGAAGGGAGGGAGAATGAGAGTTTCATGGCGCCGGCGGAAGAGGTACTGGAGTTGCAACGTCGGAAGGCAAAGCACGATTTCTCTCCGACGGGATTCAAGGAAATCGTGAAGAATTGGGGCAGAGTCGGAACCAAGGTAAGTCAAAATCTAGACTGCTGTTTCCATTGTATAGGAAAACGAGTAATCCTAACGCACTTTAAAACATCAAACGACGTCGTGTCCAATTAAGAAAAATGGTGCTACAGATCTTTGTGGTCTGGGCCTGGGTCGGGCGCCGTTTCGGAGAGGGCCGAAACGATTACTTTAGACTTTAATTTTGTCTTGAAGACCAAACTGAAAATGATGGGGTTGGTTCCATTTTGGGTTTTTCATTATTTAAAATCATATTATTTTTAAGGATAAAAAAAATCTGAACTTTGAAGAAATAAATTGAAAAACTTTGAATTTTCAAAATGATAAAATTACCTTACCGGAGAGTGAACCGTCGAAATTACCTTCTTGTGTTGTTTACTTGTTCCGTTATTCATGCGCTTCAAGAGAGTCTGCGAGTTCATTAACGAATATTTTTTTTTCAAATTCTTTGGCTCCTTTATTGCACATACAACATTCGCAAAATTACTTGTCAATGATCGAAGAATTTTCTCTACAACTCTTGCATATGTAAGAGTTTCTCCATTTCGTTTGAGTCGAATCGCTATCGTTTGCAGACGAGTAACATAAGTAAATACATCTTCTGACCCCTTTATCTTCATGACCTCTAACTCGCATCTTATAGTTTGAAAATGTACTTGTTTAACTCGATCATCACCTTTGAACATCTTTTGCAAAGTGTCTCGTGTTTCTTTCGAAGTGGATAAACTAGCAATTTTTACGAAAACTCGATTCATCTATCGCTTGAAATAAGAAATATAGAGAGATTTTTTCCTTCATTTGCATTTCTTTCAGTGCTTTCATTAGATTCGCTGTGTATGAATCGACATTTTTTGGCTCGCCGTAATTGTTTTCAACTATTTTGTATGCATCTTGTACACTGAATAAAGAATGCATTTTAATACTTCAATTATCGTAGTTCATTTTGATGAGTTGTGGTGGTGAAAATTGCCATAACGTTGAGCTCTCATAGTTCGACATGACTCTGATATTAATGTGAAAAAATTAGAATTTGAAAAATTAAATTTTTAAAAAAGATAAAGAACAAAAAATTAAAGAGATAATAAATCGTGGACTCTTGTGTTTATTTTTATTTCATTAAGTCACTATATATAATATAAAAGTGACATAAATGACATTAAAAATAAAATTCATTAAAATAATAACTCTTATAGATTTTTTTTTCTAAAATTCTCGTAATAATTTATGACATTTCGTTATTAAAATGCTCATAACTTCTTGCACATTACTCGTAATAACCTGAAATTTGAACAATTAGAAGTTAGACATCCGAAACATAAAAATACATATGACATAAGTTGAATTTAATAGGTGTTTGATCTTTCAAAAGTTAGTAAAAAATTGTCAAAAAAACTATTGAGTTTTCATATACTTTTTAATGTCTTGTTGTTTTTGTGTTTGTGATCTTTAAACTATTACAAAGAGACTCAGAGTTTGTTTGTAATAGTTTAAAGATCTTCAGTAACTGTAATTTGTCTTACAAAGTTCAATTTCTAATGACCTGTATGATACTAATCCCCTAGTGGACACGATGCGCTGATATCCAATTAGTCCCTTATCTTTAACTTGCATTTTTAATCATGTCTTTAATAACCAATATTTTTACTAAGTGAGAAGATAGACCTATACTAAATTCCACTCACATACGTAAATTTTGATTTTTACTGTGTCCCACTAGAGAGAAAGTTACGTTTTGATTTTATCCTATGTAGCTGACTTCGTGAATAAGCCAAGACTGAATTTTATACTCTCTTAAAATTTGTGGGGATTTGGTGGTTTCAGGGATGAAGGGGGAAAACTGACTTATATGAAGTCCATGTTTTTTGGGATTTGATTTTTAGAGTTAGATGTAACGTAGATTTTATATTCTTAGCATACTTTTTTTATATATTTTTTGAAGTGTCGAATTATAATTAATATAAAAATAATTATTTTAACGTAATATATTAAATGTACTTTAACTAAATCAATTATAACTCGACATATCAACTAACAAATATTAATAAAGTTGGACAACTAATAAATATAAGATTTATTAATCAAATTTATAGGTAAGTAACATAATGCATTGTAATACATAAAAGATAACTGGAGTTCATTATAAGGTCGTCACAGATCATGTGTTGGTTTTATTCAACACAACATCAATGAAGACACACACCAAGCGAAAGAATGTTAGCAACTATACAATTAATTGTATCCTTTGAAATTGTCTATTGTGAAATAATATGTTTTAGTTTTTTCAATGGTCAAAATCAAAGAAAATTATCTGCCATTATAAGCAGTTGTTCACCGATATGGCTGTCCATTTGAAATCATATAGATTTATTGAAATAGTTTATAAATACAGATTGATAATTGAAGGTTCCCTAAGTCATTTTTTCACTAAAAAGTGCATTATCGTTGAGAAAAACAAGTTTAGAAGCAAATTTTCATCGTGGCTGGATTATTTATAATTTTTGCATTATGATATAACTAATGTTAGATCAATAAAATTTTAAAGTCTTCCAAAGACATCCATTGGATTCAAAGCTCACCGTGTCAAACTCTCGTAAGAAGTTAAAGCATGATGTTTTGACAATACTTAATGTTTTTTATACCATCTCAACATGTCCATTTTTTATTTATCAAGTTGGAAGTGGATGTACAATACCATACACTCCTATAAATACTTATCTTCGCTCCAATCTAACCCTCCAGAATCCAAGCGACTGAGAGCCGGTTCAGCGATGGCTTCCATGGCGTCGCGGGGGGTTCGCTTTTGCAGCAGCGAGTCTCGCGCTACCAACAGAAGATTGAAGGCTGTCCCTCCAAGCATCGTCTGTAAGCACCATCCTCTATGCCCTTCTCAAAACCACAACATGCCCAGCCACCCAATTCGTAGAAGGTCTCTCTCTCTCTCCCTCCCTCAAAATGAAGTTTCTGAGAAGGATTTTCTTTAAAGGGAAGCGCTATTGAGGAGCAGTGAATTGGCTGCGCTCGCTGCTATTTTGAATCTCAGGTACGCCGCCCTTATGCCTTCTTTCTAATCAAATCGTACTCTCTTTTAGAAAGATTTCCAGAAATCTTATCATCGGGTAAAATAGGTCGGCTAGTAACTTCAGTCTTACCACTCTCTTTCAGTCATTTCATTTCATATGAACACTCACTCTCGACGGGATGAGATGCGATATTTGCAAAAGAGTATGCCACGACAAGAAACAGCTTTTGGGATCTTTTTCCTGTCACGACCTGGGACAGGGCCTAGACAGACGTCGGGCCCAGTGGCCCGATTCCCGAGGGAACCCGACCACTGAGCCCTAGGCTCGGGTGTTCAATTTAAACAAAACAGCGGAAGTCTTAAAATTTAACAAGCCCAAACATTCAATCCAAACAGTCGGATAGCATACATAACATGTTCAACCCAATATATACACAGAAAGCTTTACAATTTAAAGCTATTACATCATTCAAATTTTTACAAATACAAATTGGAGAATTTAAACTCCAATATAGGTCTTACTGGGCTTTGCCCGGGAATGAACCTGAAAATAAAGTTTATTTGAAAGAGGTGAGTGACCAATCTCAGTAGGGGGTTTTATTTTTATTATTAAATTATAAATAAAACATATTACAGTATAGATAATGTGACTCCAAGAAGTGGAGGCTCCACACTAAGGTGGTGGCAACCATAAGATAAATTCACAATGAAATACAGTGCAAAAGATGTGACTCCAAGAATCGGAGAGTCCACACTATGGTGGTGGCAATCATACAAACCCGGATCCGGTTTAGGGATTCGAAACCCAAGGGCAGACTTAGTCGTCCCTATTAACCATTCGTGCACAATATTCAATAATAATAAATCGCAATAATAATAATAATATAAATGCGATTAAACATGTAAAATTTGTAGTCATAAAACAACCCCTACCTTAATTCTTTGAAAGGTTAGGTCGATTTAGGGAATCTTGTTTCTCCCACACCGGGCTCGTTTCAATATCAATAATCTTCTCTGTAATATCCATATACATTGTATAAGAGAAGAGAAACGAAAACCAAGCGAAAAGACTCGAAAACGGGCCAAAATGGGCTCCGAAACCGTGCTGCCCGGTTCGGACCGGACCGGTCAACGGTCCGCNTATTATAATTAATAATATTATATTATATTAAATAATATAATATTATTAAAACATAATATTTATTTCGTGTAACGTTTCCGATTTACGTTCATTTCCTTCGTTCCACTAAAAATTCCGACACGATCATGTGTCTACTTATTTTGAAAAATCAACTTTTACGTTACATTCAAAAATTATAACTCGATTTCCTCTCGAGACATTCCAATTTAATTTGTTTGACCGGGTCGTCGCTCGTGGCGTATACGACAAATTTAGTAGTCAAAAATTCAACAATTGACTAGTCAATAATAGTGAAAAAATTTATACATCGATTTTCGCAGTGTTTACATTTCCTCTATCTTTTTGGGCTTACACAGTGAGCGTTGCTTTCTGATGCAGTAGGAAAAAGCCTGATTACCTGGCCGTCCAAAAGAACCAACCCGCATTGGTACTCCGCCCTTCTACCAGGAACTGCATATCAACTTCAGAAGATATTGCTGATCTCACCCATTATGCCCCACCTCTGTGAGCTCCATTTTCATTCCTTCATCTTTTCTACTACAAAGAAGTTATATACTCTTCTTGTCCATTTTATTTGACATAAAGAACTCAACTTCTATACTTTTGGGCATGATTAATAACATCAATGAGCCGTTCTGCACTTTGAAGCTCAACCTCACAGGAATTATAACCCAGTGAGTTCAGAGGTGGTACTTCAAGAGTTTCTTCATGTGGTAACCAAAATTACTTGTTCTGGTCTCACTCAATGGATTTTGATTTCTCTAAAATGTCAAGCCGCAGATAAAGTCAACAATACCTGACAACTTTAAGCCAAAGATAGTCGAGCAGAAAGACGACTATGTGAGAGTGGAATATGAGAGCCCAGTGTTTGGGGTGCGCGTTAGTCAGTTGAAGCTTGTTCTTAGTATTGTTGTTATGGAGAGGAAGAGCTAATCTGTTGCTTGTCTGCAAAACCAGTTTGTGGATGATGTTGAGTTCTGGTTCCCACCTGGAAAGAGGTCGATAGTGGAGTACCAATCTGCTTGGAACTTGGATTTTCATGTGAATAGAAAGAGAATATGAATAGACTGAGAATACGTTGAAATTTAATGAATAAAAATTATAAAAATTCGTATTTTTTTTTATCGTAGATTTCGAGTGACTTTTATAAGGGTAAAAAGTCACTAAATTTAATCTAAATTTAACCTGTGACTTATGAATTTCTATGTCCCGGATGTATAGTTTTCATTAGTTCAAGTTTCAGGTCAGTCCGAATACTGTAGAAAAAGTTATAGTTGTTTTAAAAACGAAAGGTAAAAAAAATATTATAAGAGTTTTTATAAATAAATAGTATAAGAGTTACTATTTGATTTAATTTTATTTTTAATATTATTTATATCACTTTGTATTATAAATAGTGGCTGAATAAAATGAAAAGAAGACAAGAGAGTTCACAAGTTATTCTCTCAAGAAACTCGGCTTTCAAAATTTTGATTTTTTTCAAATTGGTATTAGAGCTATGTCGAACTATGAGAGCTCAACGTTGTGGCAAATGTCAATGTCATGACTCACCAAGACAAACTGCAACAATTAGAGTATCAAAATACGTGTTTTACTCGGTGCACAAGATGCGTAGGAAGTAGTTGAAAATGATTACGAGGAGCAAAAAATTATTGGTTCTTCCACAACAAATCATTTGCAAATATTGAAAGAAATGCGAATGAAAGATAAAGTCATTCTCTATCTCTTATTCCAAGAGGTAGAAGAGTCGGGTTTTGAGAAAATTGTTTGATGTGCAATGGCCGAGCACCATCACACAACGACCGAGCACCATCACGCACCCCCGGACGCACGGTCCCGACATCCAAGTTTTAGCTAACTTAGTTGCTATTTTTGCAGGTAACATGAACATTGAGAAGCCCTCGAAGAAAGATAGAGGGCAGACGAAGGACTTGTTCGAGTGGGAGCTCGAAGATCATGGCACGTGCGCACGCTGGACACCAACAGCTCGGCTTGCGGGCGCCCCCACTATCGAGACAGCGCGCTCCCCCACTATTGAGACAGAGCTCGCCCACACTTTCGAGACAATGCGCCCAGCGCGCGCCCACACTATTGAGACAGTGCGCCCAACTTGCGCCGCCACCCTCGAGACAGCGCGTCCAGCGCGCACGTCCACTATTGAGACAGCGCGCCTACCCGCGTTCAGCCTTGCACGCACAACATGATCCGCGCGCACGTTCACTTCGGCTACAACGGCGTGCACCCCGACAGACTCCGCAAGATCAGCGTCGCCCATCGAGCTTTCCTCTATGTTATCAAGTAAGGCACAAGACTCTCTTATTTGATAAACTTCACTAAGAAAACAATGAGAGGAGGGGCACATTATATAGAGTGCGGAAGGGTCCCTTTAAGGAAAGCCCGATGACCTTGTATTGGCCGAGCGCCCCTTCGAGGTCTACCGAGCTTAGCCACTCAGCTGCCCGAGTGTCTAAGTTGCCTCGAGCTTAGCCACTTAGCCACTTACCCACTATGACTCGGATGATCGGGAAGACGAGTTCCACGGAAGGCAACATCACCGTGAGGACGAATGAAGAGCCCTCAAGTTGAATGTGCCCTCCTTCAATGGTGCATGCAACTGAGACGCCTTCTTAGACTGGTCCGAGAAGGTGGACAAGGTCTTCGAGTTTAGCAACTACTCGGAGAAGGCTAAGCTCCATCTTATCTCCCTCGAGTTGAACGGGTACGCTAGTCTATGGTGGGACAGCACCCGTGCACAACGTCGGCGAGACGGCGAAAGAGATGTCCCGACATGGCGAGCCATGAAGGCACTAATGCGTAAACGGTTCGTGCCCAGTCACTACCGCAAAGAGCTCTTCCTGCAGCTCCAAACACTAAGACAAGGCAGTGCCACGGTCGAGGAATACCTCACTAAATTCGGAATCTTACGGATTCGGTGTGACTTGCACGAGCCTGAGGAGCAGATTATTGCTCGGTTTTTGCGAGGACTTAATCGAGAAATTAGCGACTTGGTTAAGCTACAACCTCTCGGCTCATTGGATAGCATCATTGAGCTAGCCACAAGGGTTGAGTGCCAACTCAAGAGACGGAAGACCACCGCACCACGCATCATACCGAAGGATCCGATTTCATTCGACTCCAAGATCAAAGACAAGGTCCCGATCCCAAAAACATGGGGACCAAGTAAAGATCCAGAGTCTAAGCCGAAAGAAAGCAACCCGACGAGAGCCCGCAAGATCAAATGTTTCAAGTGCTTGGGCCATGGTCACATTGCCGCGCAATGCCCTAACCGACGAGTGATGCTCCTCCAAGAAGAGAGCGAAGAGCTCATTAGCGAGGATGAGGCTGAAGTTCCGACCGAGGAACCCGACGACACCAGCGAGGTATGCCACGCTCCGGAGGGCCCCATGCTCATGATGATCAGGCGCATACTATCCGTGCAACCTAAGTCCGAACTACATCAGCGGAAGAACATCTTCCACAGTAGGTGCACCATCCAGAACACGGTGTGCTCCCTGATAATCGACGGAGGCAGCTGCACCAATGTCGCCTCCAAGGACTTGGTGGAGAAGCTGTTCATACCAACATCCGAGCACCCCGCGCCGTACAAGCTCCGATGGCTCACAAATCAGGAGGACCTACGCGTGAATAAACAGACGCGCATAGAGTTCTCAATCGGCCAATACAAGGATACAATCCTGTGCGACGTGGTGCCCATGACTGCCACACACCTCTTGCTCGGACGACCATGGCAATACGACCGCCGAGCCAAACATGACGGCTTCACCAACGCCTACACCTTCCGAATGGATAGGCGCAATTACACCTTGGCCCCCTTGACACCCGAGCAGATAACCAAGTACGAAGCCATACGAGGAGAAACCACAACCAAAGCTGCACTATTCATCGGTAAGAAGGAATTGACCAGATCCCTTCGGCGCCATGACCACATCATGGTGCTCATTTACCGCGAACCCGAAACAGAAGAGCACGACATAATCAAGGGGATCCGAGCGCTCATCGAGACTTATCGAGACAAATTTTTGGAGAATCTTTCACGCACAGGTCGAGCAAAGGACTCCATCTTAGTACGTGCTTACCCCGACGATTACGGAATCTTGACTACCATCAATGTCCAAGATTTTTCTCCCTACTTGGGCAACGAGGAGGGAGAAGCAGAGCTCAAAGAAGAGGAGACCACGACGGATTTGGGGGCAAATCCTCAAGTGCCCCGAGAGGATGATGTGCAATGGCCGAGCACCATCACACAACCCCCGACGCACAGTCCCGACATCCAAGTTTTAGCTAACTTAGTTGCTATTTTTTGCAGGTAACAAGGACATTGAGAAGCCCTCGGAGAAAGATAGAGGGCAGCCGAATCACTTGTTCGAGTGGGAGCTCGAGGATCATGGCACGTGCGAACGCTGGAAACCAACAGCTCGGCCTGCGCGCTCCCCCACTATCGAGACAGAGCTCGCCCACACTTTCGAGACAGCGCGCCCACACTATCGAGACAGTGCGCCCAACTTGCGTCGCCACCATCGAGACAACGCGCCCAGCGCGCGCCCCCAACATCGAGACAGCGATGCCAAGCGCGCACGTCCACTATTGAGACAGCGCGCCTACCCGCGTTCAGCCTTGCACGCACAGCATGCTCGGCGTGCACATTCACTTCGGCTACAACGGCGTGCACCCTGACACACTCCGTAAGTTCAGCGTCGCCTGCACACGCACAACTTAGCATTACGACGGCAACATCGGCCGTGCACGCACAACTTAGCATCACGACAGAGACCGCGCGCACCCCGACACCATCGCGCGCGCACAAGACAGCGCCTAGCAGGCCCACGATCGCAACCGAGGACATGTCCGACGCTGCCAAGCCCACCCGATAGGCCCATCGGCCTTTCCTCGATTTTCCCGAGTTTTTCTAAGTCTTAGAATAAGAGAAGGAACCCTAAAGGGCCAGCCGCCTTCCATATAGGGAACCACCCCCATGGGCCCTCGGCTTTCCTCTTCTCCGGTGAGTCACATCCGGCCAAGGAGCGTCACCCCTCTACCGAGCTTAGCCACTCAGCCGCCCGAGTGTCTAAGTTGCCTCGCCGCCCATCGCCGCCAACCTTCTGAACCACGCCCGCCTCCTTCCTGAGCGGTATTTTCCCTTCTCTCTTTTTCGTCCCGTTTGCGCCGCACTAGTTTGCCGATACAACACTTGTCCGGCCACTCGAAAACTCCGTCTATCTTCTTGATAGCGCGGCCTTAACCATCGAGCATACATTTTTCCACGCTAAGTGGAACGTCACTTGATCCGCGTTGTGCTAACCTTTCGGTTGCACATCATTGCTTGTGCATCAACTTCGAAGGAAGTATGTGATACTTTACGGTGCCGATCGAGTCAAACAAGTGTGTCTTCAAAATCTACGAGGCGAGTTGGAGGCCATGAAGATGAAGGACTCAGAAGTTATATCTAGCTATGTTACTCGTGTGCAAACGATATCGAATCAACTCCAACGAAATGGAAAAACTCTCACGGATTGAAGAGTTGTAGAGAAACTTATCTGATCACTGAAAAATGATTTTGAGAATGTGTATGTGAAATCGAAGAGTCAAACAACTTGAAAGAAATGTCTGTCGATGAACTCGCGGGCTCTCTTGAAGCGCATGAACAATGGAAGAAGAAAAACGAAGAAGATGTCTTAGAGGAGGCCTTACAAAAAAAAGGTGATTGTCAAGGAGGATGAGATGTTGTATGCGCAACACAATCAAGGAAGAGGACATGGTCGTGGAGGTCACAGTTTAGATCGTAGAAGAAGTAGTGGTCGTAGAAATAACTATGAAGAGAGAAGACAAACGAGCCAACAAAATTTGCGTGGACGAGGCCGCACTTATGGAAGATGTAGTCGATCAAATCGTCCAAATGTCGAATGTTACAATCGTGGCAAGTATGGACACTATGCAAATGCTTGCCACTCTGAGAAGAATGAGATGGAAGAAAACGCGAATCTAGTCTCGAAAGATGAAAACAATTGATGGTGTTCTCATGATGGCCCATAAAGGCTCTACTCTAGATAGTGATATTGTGTGGTACTTTGACATAGATGCTAGTAATCATGTGTGTGGGCACAAACATCTCTTTGTCGATATGCAAGAGATAAGAGAAGAACATGTGTCTTTTAGAGATGCATCGAAAGTTCAAGTCAAAGGTCGATGAAAAATATGGTTTTTTTCTAAAAAGATGGAAAAGAATGTACTATAAAGGGTGTCTACTATGTACCACAATTGAAGAACAATAATCTTAGCATGGGGCATTTATTGGAGAAAGAGTGTTTGGTTTTCATGAAAGACCGGATATTACATTTGAAGGATAAACATGGCCGATTACTTGTGCATGTGGAGATGACGAAAAATCGTATGTTCAAACTCAACTTGAAAGATATTCAAGAGATAACAACTAAGGAAATCGTCTATGTACATCTACATTATAGTGGCCTAAAAGAGGTAATAACGAAGTTTTGTGAAGGTTGTGAACTTGGCAAGTAAGCAACGACACATTTTCAAATGAAAGTCAAATATCATGCAAGGAGACCTCTCGAGTTAAAAAAATTCGAAGCATTTGAGTTGTTAAAAAAATTCATGGCAATGGTGGGAAAGACGATGAGAAAAGTTTGAATTTAAGAGAGAAATTTGTTGAGTATTAAACTCAATGAATAAGCGTAATAAAAACTCATTAGTTTTTTTATAGTAGATTTCAATTGACTTATGGAAAAAGAAACAGTCACCAAATTTAACGTGTGACCTATGAATTTTTATGTCCCGAATGAATAGTTTTCATTGGTTCAAGTTTCAGGTGATTCAGACGACTATGAAGAAAGTTATGGTTGTTTTAGTAACGAAATGTCAAACAATTATTAGGAGAATTTTAAAAAATAATAGTATAACAGTTACTATTTGATTTAATTTTGTTTTTAATGTTATTTATGTCACTTTATATTATAAATAAAAACTGAATAAATGAAAAGAAGACAAAAAAATTCACAAGTTATTCTCACTTTCGAATTTTTTTCTTTTTCCTCTCAAGAAACTTTGTTTTCCAAATTTCGATTTCTTTCAAAATAAAGCTGAGTTCACTGCCAGAGAATTGGAGACAACATTCGTATTTTCACCAAACAACTTTTCATATGCTGACACAGGCTATTCGGGTGGCATTGGAGAAGAATGGTTGGTCTTCAAAAGCCAATTTTTAAGTGTACATAAATCACACCCCCTCAGCTTTGTGGGTAGTGTTTTACGTTTATTCGATTGACACCACTACCATCAAAGTCACATTCTGCTACGATCGACAAATGTTCACCCTTGCTAGCACTTTCAAATGGTCAATCAAAGAAGCAAAAAAGAAAAACACCAAGAAAACCCTGATTTTGATGATCATACTCTCTTCCTCGGCTTACCACCTGTGGACCGCCCACAATTCTCGCATCTTTGAGAGGTGCTATGATCACCCATACTTGGTAGTCAAACGACTAGAGCTCTATGTCACAAAGCTCTTGTACTCACATTTCCCAAGCCTACTAGCCAGGATTGAAATCCACTAATCCATTCAGATCATACACGCGACCCAAGTATGTTTCTTAGTTTTATATTTTGTTGTCTGCTGTTTTGCTCCCTTTTTGCAGATATAGTGTTATATTAATCTTTATGGTAATTTAGAGAATTTTGATTTGTAATCGGATAATGATTTGTAATTGTTGATTATAGTTTCCTCGTGCTAATGATATGACGAGGCGCCAACCTATGGCTTTCTTGCTCCATCTATGCACCACTTTCTACTATTGCCTTGACTCAAAGTTTGATGAGTTGCTCACTTGTAGATTTTGCCACTTGGATCTCGACTATAGTAGATTTCTGTAAATTTTTTTGTTCAATATAATTAACTTACCCAAAAAAAAA
>QAOC01011807.1:77577-92185 GCA_003255005.1 Begonia fuchsioides | reverse complement strand
GACCATTATGTCGACATAAGTTGACCATGTGTCGACATAAGTTGAAAAGTCAGCAAAATCTGAAGAATTCTGATTGGTGGACATAAAAGGAATATTGATTTTATTTAATAAAGGATGTTAAGTGGGTCTTGGCTGGCATTTTCCCTCCCAGCCACGATCTTCCTCCCCCTCTTTCTCCCTAGGTTTCGTGCTCTAAATCAAAGGAGGGTGAGATTGAGATAGAGAAAGAGTTTTGTGAGGAAAAAAGAGTGAGAAAGTGAGTGACTTCAAGAGAAGTGAAGTGAAGAGCTTTGATATTTCGTGGAGGCTTAAGCTCAAGGTATTTTCATATCCTTTAAAGTTCTTGTAGGTTCAATAATGATAAAAGGATGATGTTGGTTGAATTAGTGGATAAAAATGAAGAAGTTCTTGTCAAGTGTTTCGAAATCAGTTATTTACGTACAGAGTTAGAGTTTTTGGAGATTCGGTCGAACTTTGTTACGAATCTGAGTTTATGTCCTTCATAAGAGTTATAGTAGACCTTTAGAGTAATCTATAGCCGTTTGAATCACTCCAATTGGAGCTTCGTAGACAAAGTTATGAATGTTACAAGTTAGTAGATAGAAATTGGGAGAGCACCGGTCGACATATTATCAACTGGTCGACACAAAATAACTCTCTGTAAATGATTCGGTCGACCGCATGAATAAGCAGTCGACACATTATGCTAAGTTAGGTCGACACCTATAGGTTATGTCGACCTAATCACTGTTCAAACAGTGAATGCCCTCTATTTTGTCCACGTAAGTCAACATACGTTAGTTTTCTGAATTTGGTGTCTTCTAAGAAGTTATAGTGGACTCCTTAAGGAACGATTTGACACCTTAATCATTAGGAATGGATCATTATCGAGGAAGTTATAGTCATTGAAGTTGGAATAGAAAGTTAAGACTTTATGCAATTTCTGATCCTTATATGATTTACATGTTTAGGTCATTTATTGGATTAAAAAGGGACTCAAGTGGATTGATTCAAGAAAGCAGCTAAGTTAAGTTTGCCCTTAAGTGGGACTACATTGCAAAGATTAGGATTATGTTTGATGTGTGTTGCATGTTTGTTTTCATGACATGTTTGGTGATGTATGCTTATTTTCATGTTATGTGGTGTGATTTAAGTGATGTTTTTCATAGTCACATGGTCATGCATCATAGTTTTACAAAATGTCTACGAACTATTTTCATGCATGGTTTTACAACGTAGTTGGAGGTAAACGAGGTATGATTGGTGGTATGGGACGTCAATTATGTTTCGTCTCCGATGAATTAATAACATGAATAACAGAATAGTAAAGTAAATGGTTATTACAGGCTGAGCACTCCAAGTAGTAAGTAAGCGGGCCCAGGCCCAAGATCAGTAGAAGTTGAAGTAGGTGGAGGGAGTGTTCTTGAGATCCTATAATATTTCCAAAGATAAAAAAGATATGAAACCTAAGAAACGTGAATGAAATGTGCATTGTTTTATCAACAGCATAGCATACTCATGCATTGCATTTTATAGTTATGCTATTTACTGAGCTTTAGGCTCATAGTTTAGGCTTTCCAATGTAGGGAATGTAATGGAGGAAAGGGTGCAAGTGACTGATCAAGGAGTTAGAGCAGAAAAGTGTACAAATTATACAGTTTATTGAGTGATGACCGTCGGTGAGTGATGCATGACACACACAGAATTATATTGTGAAATGTTTTGAATGTTTTGAAGATGTAATCAAAATGTATACCCTTATTTTGGTGTGATGGATTACCAATGTTTTGAAAAGGAAATGAATGTAAGTTGAACTATTTTTCTTCTGCTGCAGATTTAAGTTATTAAAGGTTTATGAAAGTGAATGTATTTTAAGTTGAAGTAATTGTCTTCTGCTGTATGTTTTAAGTTATTAGATGCTTATGTATTTTGATTAAAGGTGGAATTCAAATGTATGTTTTTATTATTCGACGGTTTTCTTGTAAACTGTTTTGATAAACTAAAGATAGTTTTCATAAATTAAAGTAACAAGTTTTCCACCAAAGTAATGTAAGTAAGTAAGTAAGAATCGCAGTAACAGGCAGGTTCTCGGGCTGCCATCGAGCAAGTAAGTAAAGAAAGTAAAGTAAAGTAAGTGAGAGGAGCAGCAGGCGGCGGCTCGGGAATCGGGTCGTTACATACACAATAGACATCCTCCATAGTATCTTATTCTCTATTTTTTGGAAAAAGCATATTGTTCATCGGCCTTTGACTTGGATCTTCAATACATCTCCAAAAGACACATGCCCTTCTTCTATCTCTTACATATAAATAAAAAAATATTTGCCCCCAAACATATGATTGTTAGAACCTGTGTCAAGGTACAACACCATATTGCTATTTGGTGTGAGGCATTTATGTGCCATCATGAGAACATCATTATCTTTGTTCTCATCTTCTGTGACTAGATTAATATTTTCTTCAACCTACTTCTCAGAATAGCAATCCTTTGCATAGTGTTCTTATTTATTGCAATTATAACATTCAACATTTGCACTATTTGATCGACCACCTCTTCCATGACTAGGCCTTGCTCACTGAAATTTTATTGGCTTGTTTATCCTCTATCTTAATTATTATTTCCACAACCTATATCGCGACCTCCACAGCCACATCCTTTTCCTCAGTTATGTTGCCCATACAAGACTTTATCTTCCTTGATGATCATCTTTGTTTGTAAGACCTCTTGTTTATTTTTCTTCTTTCGTTGTTCATACGCTTGAAGAGAGCTTGCGAGTTCATCAACTAACATTTTTTCTAAATTCTTTGACTTCTCGATTGAGCATACAACATTCTCAAAATTATTTGTCAATGATTAGAGAATTTTCTCCATAACTCTTGCATCCATGAGAATTTTTCCTTTTTGTTTGAGTTGATTTGCTACCGTTTGTACACGAGTAATGTTGCTAGATACATCTTCCAACTTCTTCATCTCCATGGCCTCAAACTCACCTCATAGAGTATGAAGACGCACTTGTTTAACTTGATCATCACCTTTAAACACATTTTGCAAAGTGTTCCATGTTTCTTTTGAAGGTTATGCACTAGCAATCTTCTAAAAACATGACTCATCTAGTGCTTGGAATAAGAGTTAGATAGTGGTTTTCTCACATCCATTTTTTTACATACGTTATTGTTTAGAAGCATTTTTTATCGTTTATAGCAGAAGATTTTTGCAAAAGTGAACCCATTCTTACATACATGTAATATAGTAAAACATTAAGTAACCAATATATTTCGTATTGTGAAAAAAGATATAGAAATACTTTTATTTACATAGATCAAACTAGGTTTTTACATATACTTTGCTTTTCAAAATGTTGCTTTACAAAATGAGATATTTGAACATAGTTATTTAAAGCTATATAAACATTTACGAACTTTGCCCACCGGTCATATTTACTCTAGCAACTGCAAATCCTCACCATGGAATAGCCATTGTAATCATCAACAAAAGGAACTTCATCACCATCCTCGCCTACATTACAAAGTTCATCTAATGATCCTATTGCTCAGTAAGTAGTGCACTATGAAATAATTCTATAAATGATTTGATATGCATTATGAAAAATAACTTTACTCATTTCATTCGGTCTTTTCATATATTTTCTTTAGATAACCATGGATTTGTTGGAGAACTCTATAAGTGGTAGCAAAAAGGGTGTGCCTTTGGTCCCTTCTTTTTGGATAACCATTTGGTAATCCCGTCTCACAACGAATCTGATATTAATTAAAGTTTATTCATTCATTTTGTTGTAAATGAAAGTTTATCCATGAGAAACCCTTTTCGTTCTTTTTCATAAAACAATGATGCATGAATGTGCATGATACATGCATAAACTCTACAACAATTAAATCACATTCACGAGAACATTACTATGCAAAATCGTAACATTTCATCTATACCTTCTATCTTATGCTTAACATATATAAACAATGTATAAACAAAAGCCATGAAATCATATTATTTTTCATTATTACTTTAGTACAATCAATATAATGTAAACCCAATACTTTGTAATGTAGTCTCATTAGGACAAAAAACATGCACATACTACTTACCTCAATTCCTTGGCACAATTGTAACACTTGATTAAAGATCCTTATTCACCTCACAACCTAGAAAAAAAAATCTCACATTGAAGCTTCTAATTCGTGGGTCTTCTACCTATCACACTTAAAATGCACAAAAACACCTTTTTAGTGTACTAACCGCCCAAAAATCCACCAATTTCGTAAGAAATCTCTCTAACCTTCTTTAAATTTGAGAGAATAGAAGAAAGTAGTAAAATTTCGTGGGTCCCTCCAAGACATGGATGAATGTGCTTCAGACAATATTTCTTCCGTAAATTCTGATCGTTTGGAACATACTATCTATTCCTAAACTTCAATATACCATTGTCCGAGAAATTATACTCAAAAGAATTGGGCATCTTGCCCAATTTATAATCCCGACACTTTGGGTCATCCTGTTTGGCTTCTTTGATTTTGTCTATAATTGTCGGTTTCAATGAAAATGCAACAAGTAATGACATTAATCCGGATACAACTTCAAGTCCAAATTTCTGAATATCTGATCTAAGCATTACCGATATTGTTACATTAGAGATTTGCAGAAGTTCTGCTCAAGGCATCAACAATGACATTGGCTTTTACAAGGTGATATTTGATTTCAAAAGCATAATATTTGACGAGTTCTAGCCATCTTCGTTGTCTTATATTTAACTTCTTTTATGTAAATAAATACTTCAAACTTTTGTGGTCCGAAAAGATATCGCATTGTTGCCCATACAAATAATGCCTTCATATCTTTAATGTGAAAATAACTACTGCCAATTCTAAATCATGGGCAAGATAATTTTTCTCATAATCTTTCAATTGCCTTGAAGCATAAGGAATTACTTTTCCTTCCTGTATTAAAACACATCCTAAACAAAATTTTGAAGCATCACAATAAATATTGAATTTACTATTTTCGGTTTGAAGTGCCAAAATAGGGGTGGTGGTTAACTTATGCTTCAACTCTTGAAAACTTCTTTGACAGTCTACTGACCACAAAAAATTCATATTCTTCTTTGCCAAACGAGTCAAGGGTATTGCTATTTTTGAAAATCCTTCAATAAATCTACGATAGTATCCTGCTAACTCGAGGAAACTACATACTTCACCAACATTTTTAGGTGTTGGCCAGTCCAATATAGCTTGTATCTTTGTTGGATCAACAGAGATTCTCTCCTTATTTATGATATGTTAAAGGAAATTTACCTGATCGAGCCAGAATTCACATTTCGAAAACTTTGCATATAGTTGGTGCCGTTTCAAAGCAAGCAATACAATCCTTAAATGTTCTGCATGTTCTTCTTCCCATCGTGAGTAAATAAGAATATCATCTATGAATATAATCACAAATTTATCCAAATGACATTACCAAGAATTCATAATGTCCATACCTAGTTCTAAATGTTGTTTTAGGAACATCCTCGGTCATAACTTTCAATTGGTAGTACCCCGATCGCAAGTCAATTTTTAAGAACTCGTGCGCCTTGAAGTTGATAAAAAAGATCATTGATCCGTGGTAGAGCCGGCAAACGAGCAGGCTCGAGCGAGCCGAGCTCGGTCTCGGCCGGCTCGTCAAGCCTACCGAGCTATTTGAGCCGAGCCTATTCGAGCCTTTTTCCAAATATTTTGGCTCAAGCGAGCTATCGAGCCTCGAGCCTATTCGAGTCGAGCCTCGAGTCGAGCGAGCCCAACTCCCGAGCCTAATCGAGCCAAAAATGATTTATAGTTTCATATGCTAAAAGATTAAAAAAAATGTGATAAACACATAATAATGGGATAAAAGTTATATTAGCTTATTTTGCAAGAAAAATAAACATAATTTCATATGCTAAAAACTATTTTTAGTTAATTTCGCTAACTAAATCAAACTTTTGACGGCCGATTATTGTCATTTTCGGCGATGGACGAACATATCTATGAACAAAGACGACGTTTGGAACGGGAACGAGTTCAATTTTGGCTACAGTGTCGAGCTTACGAGCCTGGTTCACGAGCCTGGCTCGAGCTCGCAAGCCCAAATCCTGGGCTCGGCTCGAGCTCGCTACAGTGTCGAGCCGAGCCTGGCTCGAGCTCGCTACAGTGTCGAGCGAGCCAACGAGCCACTCTATCGTTTGCCAGCTCTAATCCGTGGTAGCGGATACTTGTTCTTTATGGTCAATTTGTTCAACTCTCTATAGTCAATACACATTTTCAATAATCCGTCTTTCTTCTTGACGAATAAAACTAGGGCTCCTCATGGTGAGAAACTGGGTCGTATAAAGCCTTTGTTTACCAATTTCTCTAATTGTGTTTTCAACTCTTTTAATTCCACAAGTGCCATACGATATGGGTTCTTCCACACAGGTGCTGCTCCTGGGTAGACATCAATCAAAATTTCAATTTCCATATCTAGAGGCAGACTAAGTAAATCATCTAAAAAGACTAAATAATAGGGATGTCCTAAAGTTTTATATTGCATTTAATTTGGGTATCAATTATATTCGCCAAAAGTTCAATGCATCCTTACATACATGTAATATAGTAAAACATTAAGTAATCAATTAGTTTTGTATTGTAAAAAAAGATATAGAAATACTTTTATTTACATACATTAAACTAGGTTTTTACATAAACTTTGCTTTTACAAACTACTTACTGGAACATAGCTATTCAAAGCTATATAAACAATTAAAAAATTTTAAAAACTTTGCCCACAGGTCACCTTCTTTTGGGACAATCCTTCGATAATCTCATCTCACAACAAATCTTAAGTATATTAATCATCTTTCTCTCTTTTAGATGCAGATAGATTTGTTGGAGAACTCTATAAGCGGGTAGCAAAAAGGGTATGCCTGAAGTCCCTTCTTTTGGGGCAACCCTTTCATAATCTCGTCTCACAACGAATCTGATATACATTAAAGTTTATTCATTCATTATGTTGCAAATGAAATTTTTTGCATGAGAAACCTTATTCGTTCTTTTTCATAAAACAATGATGCATGAATATACATGATACATGCATAAACTCTACAACAACTAAATCACATTCAAGAGAACATTACTATGCAAAATTGAAACATTTCATCTATACCTTCCATTTCATCACTAACATATATCAACAATGTATAAACAAAGGCCACGAAATCATATTATTTTTTATTATTCTTTAAGCACAATAAATATAATTAAAACCTCGCACTTTGTAATATAGTCTTATTAGGTCAAAAAACATGCACACACTACTTACCTCAATTCCTTGGCACAATTTTAACACTTTATTAAAGCCTCTTATTCACCTCATAACCTACAAAAAAAATCTCACATTGAAGCTTTTAATTCGTGGGTCTTCTACCTATGACACATAAAAATGCACAAAAACACCTTTTTAGTGCACTAACCGCAAAAAAATTCTCCAATTTTGTAAGATATCTCTCTAACCTTCTTTAACTTTGAGAGAATAGAAGAGAGCTGTAAAATTTCGTGGGTTTCGTGGGTTCCTCCAAGAAGCACACATCACATAAAAAAGAAGAGAGATAGTAAAGCAAGAGGTTACTTTTCAAGAAGCATGAGGTGGAGCAAGATGTGGCTTTTCAAGAAGCATGAGGTGGAGCAAGAGGTGGCTTTCCAAGAAGCATGAGGTGCAACCACCAAATTTTACTTTTATCTTTTTACTTTTATCTTTCATCCAAACTGTAACATTTTGTGGGTTCGTAGAAGAAGAACCCGTCACATAAAAAAAAGAGATAGTAGGGAAGAGGTGGTTTTTCAAGAAGCAGGAGGAGAAATCATAATTTAGAAAATTAAGTTTCTAGAGAGAAATAACAAAATATGGAATAGAGAACAATTTGTAAACGATTTTTGTTATCATTTTCATTTTGTTCACCTAATATATATAATACAAAAGTAACATAAATAATATTAAAAATGAAAGTAACTCTTGGACTATTTATTTTTAAAACTCTCATAATAATTTCTAATATTTTATTGTTAAAATAATCATTAGGTCTTTCATAGTGCTTGGAATAACCTGAAACTTGAAGCACTGAAAACTATATATTTAGGGCATCGAAGTCCATAGGTGAAACATTAAATTTTGTGACTGTAAACTCTTTCAAAAGTTAGTCAAAATCTGACAAAAAAAATTGACAGATTTATCATTCATTTTATTGAATTTAATGCTCAACAAAAAGATCTATCTTCTTACCTTGGAGTTAGACCATATAATTGAATATAATAATCTTCTTGGACCTTTTACAAGATTACACACAACGAAAACCAAAACTTATTCACGCAATGCCAGTGCATAACCTTCCTTGAGGATTTGGAACCCGAATTCAATACAAAATATACATTGACGCCCAAACACTTGCTACGATGAATGGTTAAAAATAAAATCTAGTAGTTGAAAATCTAAGAAACATGCTAGATGAAATCCCACCCACACTCACCAACATGACCTAATTTGCATGGTGGGCATATGCCTTACAATTTTATCACAAATGTGACTTAAGTTGCACGGTGGTCACATGAATTTTAATTTTATATTCAAATTTCATATAAAAAAATTATTTTTTTAGGTTAAGCAATCCAAAAGACTTAATTATGTGTTAAATTTTTAGGGAACATCAAATTCTACCATAGTTAAACTCACCATCATCGTAGCGATGACGATTGGTAAATGTTTGGTCTTGCATTAATACTCTTACCATCTCACACACCTTTTTATCACTGTTAGTTTGTAATCACTAATGTCTACACCTCATACTCATGCTTTGTAATCATTAAAAAGGGATCAATAATATTTAGGTGAGTTTCAACAAACAAGGATCAATAAAGTAGGACCAAGAATAAACATAAAATTTATTAATCAAATTTATAGGTAAGTAACATAGTGCATTGTAATACATAAAAGATAACTAGATTTCATTATAAGGTCACCACGGTTCATGTGTTGGTTCTATTCAATACAACATCAATGAAAACACACAGACCAAGTGAGAGAAAGTTAATAACTATACAACTAATTGTATCTTTTGAAATTGTTTATTGTGAAATAGTATGTTTTGGTTTTCAACTGTTAGAATCAAAGAAAATTATTTGCCATTAAAAGCAGATGCTCACTAATTTAGCTATACATTTAAAATCATACGGATTGATTGAAATAGCCTATAAATACAGATTGGTAATTGAAGGTTTCCTAAGTCATTTTTTCATTAAAAAAGTTCATTATCATTGGAGAAAAATAGGTTTAGAAGCAAATTTTCATGGAGTGAAGGCAGTTGTCTTTATTTATTGTCAATGGCTGAACTATTTATAATTTTTGCATTATGATATAATTAATGTTAGATCAATAAATTTTTAGAGTCTTCCAAAAACATCCATTGGATTCAAAGCTCACCATGTCAAACTCTGGTAAGAAGTTAAAGCATGATGTTTTGACAATACTTGAATGTTTTTTTACTATCTCAAAACATGTCCATGTTTGATTCAAAGCTCACCATTTAACGCCTTGGGTGAGTTGATGCACTTTATGCTCATTGTTTTTAACCAAATGGTTAGCAAAATGAGTGAGGACCTTGAATTTTGTACATATTTAGTCACACTTCCAGTTTGACAGAGTTGTACAAACTCCACTAATTTACTTGTTCTGACTGTGCGACTAAAATACTTGTCGTAAAACACTTCTTTGAAATTCTGGCACGTCATGGTTTTAGCACCAATATTGTTCAAGTGTGCATTTGGTGGCTGTCACGGTGTCCCACCAATATTGTGCATTTTTTATTGACATATATGCTGCACAACTAACTTTCTCCCCATCATAAATTTTAGCAGAATCAAACATATGTTCAAGTGTACAAACTCACCCTTCAGCATTTGCTGGGTCTGATGTTTGCCCATATAAACTTGGAGGGTGTAGGCTGTGAAACCTTTCACAATTAAGATCTCCCGTTCCAACCCCACAAGGATTCACTTGTTCTTCTCTAGCCATAATCTTTCCAATTGTTAAAATTGGCTATCAACAATATCTTAAAGCCGATTAACAACCTCATCTCTTGCATGATTTCCTCTTACTATTTTGTACTTATCCTACATCGAGCAATAATATATAAGCAAATACGTATTTAGTTCTAATAAGAAAAACTTACTAATGTTAGAGCTCGTTCATGGTGGTAGTTATGGTGTCAAGCTGTCTGCATCAATGATTTTAACCTAGGCTCTAATACCATAAGTTTGTAACGTCTTTCCTAGCTCATAATATGTTCTTCATTTTTTTACTTGCAGCGGAAAACAGTTTTCTCGTAAATTTTTTTAAGGAAAACATGCAACTAAATTTACTTAAAACACATTTACAATATTTTAGGCCCAGTAAACTATTTAGAAGCTATATATACGAAGTTAAAAACTTCTCTTCCTAACGATTATTTACAATTCTTCAAAATTCTTGCCCATAGTTAAAAATCCGCTCAAACAGCCACAACCATCCCCATGAACAAAGCAATCCATCTTGTACACTTCTCAGTGCACGTCTTTCTCACCTTCATCATAAAACTCATTTATGAGCATAAAGCTTAGAAAGTAGTATAAGATATGTATGAACATGTGTATGATAGGCATAAGTAAAACTTTTCTTTTTTTTTATTCTAGGTTTTTCTTTCCTTTAATTTATAAATACCTCATCATTGGGGCTTCCTAGCAAGGAACGAGAGACCACAAACTTGAGTCCACCTAAGGAGATAGACAACTAAATTTTAAGGGTTAAGAGGGGGACAACTGACTCAAACCCCTTCCTAATGACAATTACATTATTTTTTCTTTCTTTATTATTTGAGCTTTGTCTTTCATTTCTTATTTGAGCTTTGTCTTTCGTTTCTTATTTGAGCTCAACTCGAAACAATCATTTTTATATTCTATTTGATATGAAATCTCATGCATGTAAATAGTTCATAACTTTCTAGAAAACATGATGCATGTGATGTTTGTGAAGATGTTCGGTGTCACGGTCCTATTTTCAAAAGGCCGTGTGGCACCCAATATCACTGTCACAATGAGTCAGCCTACGAGTGTGCCAACGGCACTGAGTGTCCACGTCTTTAGAGCTGGCTTTTTGTCTAACGAGGGAACAAGCATAAAAGTTTATCTGACACGAGCGTCATGAGTATAGTGCGAATAAAGAGTGTGTGTTGCAAAGAGCTTGTCCATTGATTACTAGCAAAATTACAACGTTTGGTAGCGGGGTCTTTGTGCGATCATGCCTCTCCCCATAAAGTGCATTCTCGACCGTATTAGCTATAAAAACAGTAAATATTTTTTTGTGGTCGAGGAGTTACTTTTTACAAAAACATGGGAAATAAAAAAGTAAACAGGAACTGAAACTAAAGGTATGAATGACCATGGGCAAAAGGCCATGGATAAGTACTGACCTTGACATTGGACCCTGACATTCTCCCTCATTTGAGCTGTTGACGCCCTCGTGAACTTTGTCTCTGCTTATGCTGGAACTCCTTGACTTTATATGCTAAATCTTTCAAGTCTTGAACTCTCTCCCATGACACTTTGTCGTCTCCTAGCCCTTTCCACTTGATTAGGTACTTCTTGTAGCTGCGACGGCCAACCTTGACGCTTCTGTCTGTGAGAACTTCCTCAAATTTCTTCATCTTGTACTTGTTGAGGATGATATCTGGCCTCGAAACTTGGTTTCTTTCCATGTCCTCCTCATCTTGGTGACATGGCTTTAGGTTGCTGACATTAATGACAGGGTGGATCTTGAGCCATGAAGGTAGACGAACTTGCTTCCACTCCTTAGAGAAGTTGAACACTTTAGGCCTCTTCCCTTCATAAGGTTGTTCTAGAGTGTGGGGCATCACAGGTTGTCTCCCGATGACAATCTCAAAAGGGACTCATTCTTGTGAAAGAACTCTTATGACAGTTGAAATAGAACTAAGCAACATCTAGGAGACTAGGCCAATTCTTTTGGTTTGTGTTGATGAAGTGTCGAAGATATTCTTCTAGCAAGCTATTTAAACGTTTTGTCTGTCCATCTATTTGAAGATGATAGCTTGATGAGATATTCAAGCTTGATCCAAGTAGCCGAAAGAGGTTAATCCAAAATGACCCCGTGAACCTAGCATCTCTATCACTGATGATGCTTTGGGAAATCTCCCATAACTTTACTATATGTTTGAAGAAGAGTTGAGCCGTAACTTCGGCTGGACAGTGCTTTGGTTGGACAATAAATGTGGCATATTTTGGGAAACGATCAATGATCACCAATATGGCTTCCGAATCATTAGCATAAAATCTTGGCACAAAGAATGGTTCTAGAAGACAAACAATCTTGTCTGTCCTGCTGGCACACCAAACAAGTCTTCATATACTGCATAACATTGCATTTCATCTTAGGCAGTAGTAGCCCTTTTTCAAGAGGCCATAGGTCCACTACCAACCTGCATGACCTGCCCACAAAGTGTCATGACATTTGTGTAGGAGAGTACGCCGCAAGTTATTGCTACGTGGTACATATAAACGGCTTCCTTTGGTGGGGAGTAGGCCATTCTCCATCCAAAACTATCAAGTTTTCCCTTCTTTCACTAGTTCAATGACGGCGCGATCTGCAGGATCATTTTTTAAATTAACCCGGATGTCCCTTAGGACTCTATTTATTTTGCATGCTTGGATCTGTGACAGATAACAAAGGCTCGTACACTCTTCTTTATGGCTTAGTGCATCAGCCACTTTGTTGCTTTGGCCAGGCTTGTGTTCAAAGTAGAAGTCAAATTCAGAGATAATTTCATCCCAACGTGCTTGGTTGGCCGATAGCTTTGGTTGTTCAAAGAAGTGGCAGATAGAAGTATTGTCTGTCTTCACCACAAATTACGACCCTAGCAAATATTGTCTCCATACCCTCAAACAATGTACCACTGCTAGCATTTCTTTCTCGGAGGAGATGTATCTCCTCTCAGCTTCTTTCAACTTCTGACTTTCGAAAGCAACAGGGTGCCCATTTTACATCAGAAACCCCCTAATGCAAAGTCTGAGGCATCCATCCATCTACACTTCAAAGGGTTTGGAAATATCTGCCAGTGCAAGCACAGGATCCTAAATCATGGCTTCCTTGAGATCCAAGAAGGATTTCTCAAATTCAGCAGACCACTCCCTGTGAACTCCATTCTTCAAAAGCTCAGTTAAAGGAGCAGCTCTCTTTGAAAATCCATCGATAAACCGTCGATAATAATTAGCCAGTCCAAGGAAAGAGCGTAGTTCAATAACGGAGGTTGGGGTCCGTCATTCTTTAATAACTCTTATCTTTTCAACGTCCATACAAAAAGTCAACCATGTTCAATGACATGGGCGAGCAATTTAATGCTCTTCTAAGCGAATGAACAATTTGCCTTGTTCACAAATAGTTGGTTCTCTCTCAACTTTTTGAGAACCAAATAAAGATTGGCCTTGTGGTCTTCTAGGGTCTCACTGTATACCACAATGTCGTCGAGGTATACCACGACAAACTTCTCAAGGTACTCATGGAACACTTGGTTCATGAGCGTGCAGAAAGTTGTTGATGCATTCGTCAGTCCGAATGGCATTACCATGAACTCAAATGCTCCATATCTAATCACACAGGTCGTTTTAGGCTCGTTGCCTTCAGTAATTGTAACCTGATAATAGCTTGATCGTAAATCTAGTTTTTGAAGTACTTGGCCTTATATAACTGATCGAACAGATCAGTGATGAGCGAGATCGGATACTTGTTCTGAACTGTGACTTTGTTAAGGGCTCAATAATCAATGCACATCCGCAAGCTACCATCTTTTGCAGGCCTAATGAATCCTGCCTCCAGTAATTGGTCTAGTTATTTCCTCAATTCAACTAGTTTTGGGGGAGCCATTCGATATGGGGCCTTTGCTAGAGGCTTGGACCCTGGGGTCAACTCGATTTGATGGTCTATGTTGTTGGCTTTAAAAGGTTTTAAAACAATCGATTATTTTTTATGATAACTATGTTAATTATGTATGAAAGATAAAATTGAATTCTAGCAAGTGCTGCAGTTTTAAAGAAAACTTATGTCTACCGAACTGCTCAATATGTCGACTGAACGGATAACAGAAAGGTCGAAGAAGCAACTTATGTCGACAAGTACGAAGTTCTGTCGATCGCTCAAAGACCAAAGAAGAATCATATGTCGACCGGCTGAAGACAATTAAAGTTCAAGACATTGGATCGTATGTCGACCGGACGCAACTTATGTCGACCGCTAAAAGACCAGAGAAGAATCATATGTCGACCGTCTATCAAGTATGTCGACCGGATGAAGACAATTAAAGATCAACACATTGGATCGTATGTCGACCGCATGGAATCCAGAGACAAATTGTATGTCGACCGTTAAGAACATCTGTCGACCATTCAAGTTTCCAGCGGAAGAAGAAATCTGAAGTTATGTCGACAGTTAAAGAACTTATGTCGACCGGCCAAATAACAGAGAGTTTTCCATGTCGACCACCAAGAGTAGATGTCGACCGAAGAACTTAGA
>QAOC01011807.1:0-77566 GCA_003255005.1 Begonia fuchsioides | reverse complement strand
AATTGTAAAGGGGTGACGCCTCTCAGAAAGAAGAGTCATTTGTAAGGTTTGATTGACACCCGGAAGTCAATCATAGTAAAGCTCGAGGTAGAGCGGAAAGATCTTCAAGGAGGAACCTTGAAGCGCGGACGTAGGCAAGGTTGGCCGAACCGCGTTAACAATGTGTAATCCCTCTTTCCCTTAAACTATTTAATTATTGTTTGTGCCTAGTTATTTAATAGATAAATAAATTTTAAGAGAGAAACGAAGAATTTGTATTAAACTTACAAAATATCTATTAACCTAATTCACCCCCCCTACTTAGGTTAAACACGATCCTACATATGTGTCTTCGAGAAGGTAATGTCATGGGTAGACATTCAAGCATAGTGTCCTTAAACTCTTTCAAGACCTCGAACACTTCCAAAGAGACCATTTCTTCCTTTCCTTGGATTGTACTTGACGCAACAAGAACATATGTGTTGTCTTTAAAGGTGTTTAAAGTAACAAACTATTTTTTATGATAATTATCGTTTATGTGCATTATTGATTAACCATGTATGAAAGCTAAATTGAATAATGTTGTAATGTATCACATTGACTTAATCATTCATGTGAAATACTCTCATCGAATGGTACAATTAATGTCTTACGAGTTGGTCGAGTGTTGCAAAATTCACTCAATTTTTCACAGGATATGTCGACCGATGATCACTTGTGTCGACCGCTAAAATTTGAGAGACAGATCATGTGTCGCTTCCATATTATGTCGACCGCTAAAATTTCAGAGACGGATTATGTGTCGACCGCTTCCATATTATTTTGACCGCTCTATGGTCAGAGCCGTGTTGAATGTCGACCGATGATCACTTGTGGCGACTGCTGAAAATCCAGAGATTGTGGTTATGTCGACCGCTCAAGACTTGTGTCGACCAACCTTATGTTGACCGCATCACCTTCAAAGGCTAATCAATGAAACTTATGTCGACCGCTCCACAAATATGTCGACCGCACAGGGACAACTTGAGAGACAAACTTCCAACGGCTATTTCTTGATGAGTCAAAACATACTTATGTCGACCGCTACACGAATATGTCAACCGTTGAGGGACAACTTCAGAGACAAACTCCAAACGGCTAGTTCCTGATGAGTCTAAACGGCTATATTGATGTCGACCGCTCTCGTACATGTGTCGACTGCCCGAGCCTAAGCAGAAGAAAAAATTATAAATAGTTGATGAGAAGCTAATTGAAGAGCCAATTTTTCGAGAGAGAAAAACATGCCAAAAAGCTGCCAAAATTATTCTTGAGCTATTTTGCTCTCTCATCTCTTGTATCTACTTTTGATTATTCATTTTGTGATTTAGAGAGTCGGGTTAGAAACCGTAAATTCTTGTAACGATAGATTTGAGTGAATTTGTAAAGGGGTGACACCTTTGAGAATGAAGAGTCAAAAATGGGTGACGCCTCTTACAAAGAAGAGTCAAGCTGTAAAGATTGGAATTACACCCGTCAGCTCAATCAAGTGAAGGATCTTCAAGGAGGTACCTTGAAGCACGAATGTAGGCAGTTGTTGGCCGAACCGCGATAACATATCGGTGTCAAAATTTCTCTCTCTTAATTCTTTACTTTTGTTGATTATGCTTGCTTTTTGAATCAATAATCAATTCACATAGTTATTATAGTTAAATAATTTAACTTACAAAAAATTGTAATTAACATAATTCACCCACTCCCCTCACTTAGGTGAAAACTTGTCCTACAATTGGTATCTGAGCAGGTTAGATAAGATTTTTTTCGTAATTTATCATCTTGTATTGAATTGCTATACAATGGCTTTTAACATGAACACGTCACACACTGAGGTTCAATCAATCAATAGACCTCATCTTTCTTATGGTAACAACTATGTATATTGGAAAACTAGGATGAAGATTTTTGTTCAAGCAATGGACTACAGTGTTTGGAACATAATTGAAAATGGTCCATACTATCCAATCAAAATTGAGAATGACACAAGTATAGCTAAACCAAGTAGTGAATATGATGAGAATGACTTAAGGAAATTAAGCTTAAATTCCAAAGCGATGAACACCTTGTATTGTGCTCTAAATGGTAATGAGTTTGATAGAGTACAAGGTTGTGATAATGCACGAGATATTTGGTGACTACTCAAAGTAACACATGATGGAACAAACAAAGTAAAAGAAAATAAACTAAGTACGCTTGTACATGAATATGAATTATTTTCTATGCATAATGATGAAACTGTTAGCTCCATGTTTACACGTTTCACTAATGTTACTAATGGTTTGAAAGTGCTTGGCAAAGTGTACTCAGATGAAGAATGTGTTAGGAAGATTCTTCGGGTTCTTCCAAGAGCGTGGCAACCAAAGGTAACAGTAATATAAGAGGCTAAAGACCTCAAAACTCTAAAGATTGAAGAACTCATCGGATCTCTAATGACACATGAGATCACGATGAAGGCAAGTGAAAATGAATAGATTAAAGAGAAGGAAACAACAAAGAAAAGAGGCACTGCCCTTAAAGCATCCTCCAGCAAACAAGCTGAATCTGAGAGTGATGAAGGGGATTATGAAGATGTCGCCCTCATCACAAGGAAGTTCAAGAGATTCCTGCAAAGAAAAAAGATGCAAGGAAAAGAGTTTCCTAGAAGAAGAAAGGCAACTCAAAGAAAAAGAAAAGGAACTTACATGGTACGATTGTGAGAAGCCGGGACACTTCAAATCCGACGGTCAACAAGCAAAGAAATTCCCCAAGGCATACGAGAAGAAAGCAATGAAAGCAACTTGGGATGACAATGATTCATCTTCTTCTTCATCTAAAGACAAAGAAGTAGCAAACATGTGCTTCATGGCTAAGGAGGATAAGGTACATGACTCCTTTAGTGATTTAGATGATTTTGATGGAGATAGTGAGTTGTTAGATGCATTCAATGATTTGTTTAATGATTTTAATGCTTTGAAATCTAAATATAAATAATTGAAAAAGGGACACACTGTACTAACAAAGAAACATGACAATATAAATAATTCTTTGCAAGATGAGATAACTAGATTAAAAAGAAAAAAATGATGAATTAAATATTATAGTACTGAAGTTTACAAATGGTAGCAAAATTTGAACATGCTTCTAGGTAAACAAAGAATGACTTTTGACAAAGCCGGTTTAGGATATGAACCTTTCAAAAAGAAAAAGAACTATGAGAGTTTTTTTTGAAAAACCAATTACATGTCATTCATGTAATAGAATATGACACATCTCATTTGTATGTCCTTTAAAGTTAAAAGATGAAAATCGAAGAGTTACTCAAAAAAGGGTTCCCAAAGGAACCAAAGCTAACTCTCTAGGACCCAAAATGGTTTGGGTACCTAAAAGGAACAATTAACTCTCTTTGTGTAGGTGGAGGACTCCCTTGTGAAGAATCTATGGTATCTCGACTGTGGATGCTCGAGACATATGACGGGAGACCCTTCAAAGTTCACCTCCATCAAACAAAAGAAAGGAAATGTCACATTTGGAGGGAATTAAAAAGAGAAGATAATTGAGATTGGAAACATAGGTAACCATTTCTCCCCTATCATTGAAAATGCATTATTAGTTGACGGTTTAAAACATAATCTTCTAAGTATAGTCAACTATGTGATAAAGGATATAGAGTAATTTTTTAATCTAAATCATGCATGATAGATGATAGTTCTAGTGGTAAAATTTTATTCATAGGCTATAGAACTGAAAATGTTTATACAATTGATATGGATAATGTTGCATGTTTTGACAAAAAAATGATTTAGTGCGAATTCCTCTATTGATAGTTGGTCATGGCATAGGAGATTAGGCCACGTTAGTATGGATACCTTAGCTAGGATCTCAAAGAAAAATCTAGTTAGGGGCCTTCCAAAAATATCCTTTGAGAAGGATAAAACTTGTGATGCATGTGAAATGGGGAAGCAAACAAAGACTTCGTTTGCTTCAAAACATGTTGTGTCTTCTTCTAAACCCCTTCAACTCCTTCACATAGATCTCTTCGGTCCTTCTAAAGTAGCAAACCTAGGTGGTAAACACTATATCTTTGTGATTGTTGATGTTTTCTCAAGATTCACTTGGGTATTCTTTCTTAGATCGAAGGATGAGACATTTAAGACTTTCTCATCCTTTAGGAAGAGAGTTCAAAATGAAAAGGAACTCTCCATTGTAGCTATTGGTAGTGATCATGGAGGGGAATTTGAAAATGAGAGATTTGAACTCTTATGTCTTAAGAATGTATCAATCACAACTTCTCATCTCCTAAGACTCCTCAACAAAATGAAGTTGTTGAGAGGAAGAATTAGGTCTTTACAAGAGCTTGCTAGAACCATGCTTGATGAAAATGCTCTTCTTAAGAATTTTTGGGCGGAAGTCGTCACCACGACATGTTATATAATTAACCAAGTATTAATTTGTCAAATCTTAGAAAAGACCCCTTACGAGCTTTGGTCGGGCAAAAATCCAAGTGTCAAATACTTTAGGCCCTTTGGATGCAAATGCTATATTCTAAATACAAAGGACAATCTAGGAAAATTTGACTCAAAAACCGACTTTGGAATTCTTCTAGGATATTCATTGTCTAGCAAAGCTTATAGGGTGTTCAACAAAAGAACTCTAGTAGTTGAAGAATCAATGCATGTCACTTCCTCATTAAGTAATATGAACAAAAGTGATGAGCTCGTAAAAGAACTAGATTCTTTAACTCTAGAAGAAAATGAGATAGACTCACTTGAAGTTACTCACTTGAAGTTACTCCCTCCAAACTCTCTAGAATTGGAACCGAGTAGCAATACTAATAGAGATCTTCCTAGAGAGTGGAAATATTAAAAAATCCATCCATTAGAAGATGTGGTAGGTGATCTCTCATTAGGTGTTAAAACTAGAGCCTCCCTTAGGAATCTATGTGCTAATATAGTATTCATCTCACAAGTAGAGCCTAAGAAATTCGATGAGGTCATAACAGATGAAAATTGGATAATGGCCATGCAAGAGGAACTTAATCAATTTGAGAGAAAGCAAGTATGTGAGTTAGTTACTAGTCCTAATGATCACACCATCATTGGAACTAAATGGGTGTTCAAGAATAAATTAGATGAACATGGTGTAGTCATTAGAAACAAGGCAAGATTAGTAGCAAAGGGTTATAATCAAGAAGAATGTATAGATTTTGAGGATACCTTTGCACCGGTAGCCCGAATGGAGTCAATTCGCATGCTACTTGCCTATGCTTGTCAGAAAGATTTCACTCTATTTCAAATGGACATTAAGAGTGCTTTTCTAAATGGATATATTATGGAAGAAGTCTCTGTAGAATAACCTATAGGTTTTGAGGCCTTTGATAAGTTAGACGATGTTTATAAACTTCATAAAGCACTATATGGTCTTAAGCAAGCTCCTTGTGCTTAGTACGATAGGTTGAAGAACTTTCTCTTGGTTAGAGAGTTCAAAATGCGAAAAATCGACTCAACTCTATTCACTAAGTATGTTGGTGATGATTTGCTTCTTGTTCAAATTTATGTGGACGATATTATCTTTGGAGCCTCTGACAAAAACCTTTGTGAAAGCTTTGCTACTCTCATGCAAAATGAATTTGAAATGAGCATGATGGGGGAGCTTAAATTCTTCTTAGGACTTCAAATTAGACAATCCTTAGATGAAACTTTCATTTGCCAAGAGAAATATATCAAGGAATTGCTCAAGCAATTCGGTATGGACTCTTGTAAATCTTCTGGGACACCAATGAGTACCCCAACCATTTTGGATAAGGATGAAGGTAGAAAAGATGTGGATATTAAGAGATTTCGTGGTATGATCGGTTCATTATTATATCTAACCGCTAGTAGACTTGATATTCTCTTTAGTGTTTGCCTTTGTGCTAGATTCCAAGCCTCTCCAAAAGAGTCTCATTTGAATGCCGTTAAAATAATTTTCAAATACTTAAGTAGGACACTTGATTTCGGATTATGGTATCCCAAGAGTACTTCTTTTGATTTAATTGGATATACAGATTTGGATTATGCCGGAAGCCTTGTGGATAGGAAAAGTACTAGTGGCACATGTCAATTCCTAGGAGAATCTTTAGTATCGTGGTTTTCTAAGAAACAAAACTTCGTGGCACTCTCAAGCGCCGAAAGCGAATATATTGCAACT
The DNA here is from genome assembly GCA_003255005.1 of Begonia fuchsioides. Taxonomy (NCBI): domain Eukaryota; kingdom Viridiplantae; phylum Streptophyta; class Magnoliopsida; order Cucurbitales; family Begoniaceae; genus Begonia; species Begonia fuchsioides. The sequence continues at coordinate 71,389 of QAOC01011807.1, read as the reverse complement.
GGTAGTTGTTGTGCACAAATACTTCGGATGAAGCACACCTTAGAAGACTATAGCCTTTCATTTTCTAAGATTCCAATAAGGTGTGACAACACTAGTGCAATAAACATCACCAGAAATCTCATCTTACATTCTAGAACTAAGCATATAGAAACTAGATATCATTTTATCAAAGATCACGTTCAAAGAGGAGACGTTGTCTTAGAATTTGTCAATTCTTGCGATCAATTAGCGGACATATTTACTAAGCCTCTAGATGAGAATACCTTTTGTGGAATTAGAATTTGGTTGGGGATAATACGATTTGATGGTTCTTAGATGCATCATTTTATTTCTGCTGTTTGCTATGACAGTGGTCGACATAATAGTGTGTATGTCGACCAGACCTTTTAATCTGTCAGAAAGCGGTCAACATAAACAGGGGTATGTCGACCGGTCCCTCAAATCTGCTTATATCGGTCGACATCACCAACAATCGGTCGACCGATGTCCATTTTAATCGCCAAACTTAAAACCCTTTTCGTGCTAATTTTCACTCTCCGGCATCTCTCTCTCGCACGAAATCACTCTGGCGACCTCCGACTCTCCCATTCATTTTCTGGCGTTCACTCCTCCTTTCGACTCTCTTCTCCACTCCTTATGGCTTCCACTTCTCAACCTCCAAATAAGAGGAAGCAAACGGCTAAGTCAAAGTCCGATAACCCTCTTACTCCTCCTCCGGTAATTGACAAATATCTTTTTCGCAACGAGACAGCTCAAGATAGGTACTCCCAATACTTTCAATCCAAACCACTTATCTTGTGTAGGGTATCCCATTGTATTACGGGCATTGATATTTCCGAAACTACCGACTATTTGAGATTGACCATACTTTTTAGCCTTAGGAAACGATATCATGAAGAGGCAATCCACCTATTTTATGCCAATTTGCATTCTATTCCACATCCTTTTACCTTGAAGAGCTTTGTGTATGGCCAACCAATCAAGATCACTGTTTCATCTTTGAGTTCCTTGCTGAATTGTCAAATTATCGAGCTCCCCGATCAATACTATGAGCAAGGGAAGAAGCCCTCTTTGGTTAGGTGCTCAGATTACCAGAATTTTCTGAGATTGGTTGCTCGAGATCCTGAAAATGTGCCTTACAAACCAAAAGCAATTGACCTCAACATCACGGCACGACTAGTTCACCATATCACCACCTACAACCTTTTGCCTAAGGACGCACATCGAGATCACATTAGCCACATGGAGCTCTACGTCCTCTACATGTTCTTTCACCGGCGTCGCTTCAATGTTGGTTTTATAATCATGAAGCGTATGATGGATGTTTTGCAAGTCCTTACCCTTCAATCTCCTGTTGATGGAGATTTTCTCAAAACAAGGTGTCGAGTTTCCATCCCCCACGTCTTTTATCAAGGTTAGGAACCTTGATATCTATTTTGATTCCACACTTGAACATATGGGCTTAGCCCAAGATGATGATGGGGTTTGGCACTACAAGAAAACCTTGCCTCCCCGACCTACTACATCTTCTACTTCGAGTGCTCCTCCTTCGACTGCCGATGAGATTCACATTCCTCCTAAGCATCGGACCACTCGCGGACAACATCGATCTCCCACTTTGATAGAGGAGCGCTTTGATATGCTCACTGGTCTTATCTCCAGCCTTGCATCCTTTGTTGAGTCTCTCCACAGGAAGGTTGATGGTCTTAAGAGACAGATTGATGCTTGAGATGAGTACTTTGAGGAAGAAGAAGATAATGAAGAGCCAGAGGCAGAGCGTCCGAGATCTCTAGTTCAGTACACTCCTACTGCTATTATCGAGTCATCTCACCCTCCAGCTCCTATTGTTGAGCCATCTCCCACACTTACTGTTGAGCCATCTGTCACACCGGCTCGTGATCCTAACACGGTGCCTATTTCCACTCCCGATATGATGTTGATCTCATCTCAAGTGGGAACCGTAGTCCTAGATTCTTCATCCACTGTGCCTATAGCTTCTCCAGCTCTGAATATGTCTGGATCACCTCTTGTAGGATCTCCATGGGAGTAGTTTTAGATTTCTTAGATATTTTGAGACATTTCTCTTTATGTAAAGACAATGCTTTAATTACCGCTCTTTGTTTCTAGATGCTTTATCTATTTGTGGATACTTTAACATTCTTTTTTATAATGCCAATAGGGGAGAAAGGTTGCCTGATTCCATGACTTAGTTAATTGTTAAATTATGAGGGAGCATGCATATTCTATGGGGGAGTATTTAAAAACTGTGTCTATATAGTCAATTTATCTTTCAAATGGATTGTCATCATAAAAAATGGGGAGATTGTTGGCTTTAAAGGTGTTTAAAGTAACCAACTATTTTTTATGATAATTATCATTTATGTGTATTATTAATTAACCATGTATGAAAGTTAAATTGAATAATGTTGTAATGTATCTCATTGACTTAATCATTCATGTGACATATTCTCGTCGAATGGTACAATTAATGTCTTACAACTTGGTCGAGTGTTGCAGAACTCAGTCAATTTTTTTCACAGGATATGTCGACCGATGATCACTTGTGTCGACCGCTAAAATTCGAGATACGGATCGTGTGTCGACCGCTTCCATATTATGTCCACTGCTAAAATTCCAGAGACGAATCGTGTGTCGACCGCTTCCATATTATTTTGACTGCTCTATGGTTATGTCAACCTTTCGACCGCTTCCATATCATTTATGAATTTCGACCGATGATCACTTGTGGCGACCGCTGAAAATCCAGAGATTGTGGTTATGTCGACCGCTCAAGACTTTTGTCGACAGATGCAAAGTTCCAGAGACGAACCTTATGTCAACCGCAGCACCTTCAAAGGCTAATCAACGAAACTTATGTCGACCACTCCACGAATATGTCGACCGCTTAGGGACAACTTCAGAGACAAACTTCCAACGGCTATTTCCTGAAGAGTCAAAACGGCTATACTTATGTCGACCGCTCAGGGATAACTTCAGAGACAAACTTCCAACGGCTAGTTCCTGATGAGTCTAAACGGCTATATTGATGTCGACCGCTCTCGTACATGTGTCGACTGCCCGAGCCTGAGCAGAAGAAAAAATCATAAATAGTTGATGAGAAGCTAATTGAAGAGCCGATTTTTCGAGAGAGAAAAACGTGCCGAAAAGCTGCCAAAATTATTCTTGAGCTATTTTGCTCTCTCATCTCTTGTATTTACTTTTGATTATTCATTTTGTGATTGTGAGTGTTGGTTTAGAAACCGTAAATTCTTGTAACGATAGATTTGAGTGAACTTGTAAAGGGGTGACGCCTCTGAGAAAGAAAAGTAAAAAATGGGTGACGACTGTGAGAAAGAAGAGTCAAGCTGTAAAGGTTGGATTGACACCCGTAAGCTCAATCAAGTGAAAGATCATGAAGGAGGTACCTTGAAACGCGGATGTATGCAGTTTTTGGCCGAACCGTGATAACATATCAGTGTCAAAATCTCTCTCTTTCAACTCTTTATTTTTTTTTATTGTGCTTGCTTTTTGAATCGATAATCAATTCACATAGTTATTATAGTTAAATAATTTAACTTACGAAAAATTGTAATTAACCTAATTCACATCCCCCCCCCCAACACTTAGGTTAAAACTGGTCCTACAATATGTAGGATTGTTATTCTTCAACCCTTTCTTAAATTGCATTGCGAATATCATCTTTGTGTTCCCCAGGTTTGGTCTCTTTAGTAGTGCAGAGATTACTGTTGGAGTATTACTTGTGATCACCAAGCATTTTGTTGATGGAATTGAGATGACTTTGTGTTCTATCACAAATTTTGTCCCTAGTATAAGGTCAAAGTCATCCATTCGAGCCACGACAAAGTCTATTAAACTAAACCACAAACCTAGATTCAATTTCACCCTTCTCACAACACCAAGTACGGGCATTGCTTTTGCATTAATAGTCTTTATCTTGCCATCATTTCTTTCTACCCTTAAGCCCAAGCAGTAAGCTTCATTCTCCGTGATGAAATTATGGCTAGCTCTGGAGTCTATCAGTGTGCCCTTTGTAGCCTTGTTATTGATCCATGAATCAACGTGCATTAGTCCTTTGTCGAGACTTTTCTTTAGTTCCTCCATTTGTTGTTGAACTGCCAATAAGAAGGTCATTGTCTCAACTTCAGCAAGTTCAATCGGTTCTTCCTCAATTGTTCCCCTAGTTGGGTAGCCACTATAGATTGAAGCTTGCAATGTTGTAAGGGCAGTGTGAGCATTCTACCACTCTATGAGGGCATTTTCACAAGAAGCGCGACATATGCCGATTAGGAGGTCTCTGATTACTGAAGTTTCTTGGTACCTCGTTGAACTCTTTCGGGGAAAACTATTTCTGATCACCCGATACATTATTTGGCTTTTGAAATTTTGTTGGGTTAGATCTACTAGGTGTGCTCTTCTTTGTTCCTGGACTCTCACTAGAGTAATCAAATAATCGTTCAGCATCAGCGAGGGCACTTGAAAGATTTTGAACCCTTTGTATAGTTTTGTTCTAGCCCACTGTTTTAAACCTTCAATAAATGTGAAAATTTTGTCCTTCTCAGACATATCTCTGATATTGAGCATGAGGCCCGAGAACCGCTTCATGTATTCTCGAATGCTAGTAGTTTGCTTTAGTCCCGAAGCATTCTGCGTGCATTAAACTCGACATTTTCTGGAAAGAATTGGTCTTGTATCGATCACGCATTCACCATTACAAATGTTGTGTTACTTTGATCTCCATCATAGCTTTGCATCGCCAAACAGATGCATCATGCTATTGTCACTTTAGAGTCTTCTTCTATCCTCGTAGCCTTGAAATCACGAGCTCCCCCAAAATCTTGTGGCTCGGGGATTTTAACCCTGCTACATTCGGCGACCACGGAAACTTGAGGTTGATTCTTTATAGCCCTCATAGCAAGGTTCAACTTCACGTTGATCTTGACAATCTACGTCTTTAGAGAATCAAACATTGCTTTGAAACTCCCAGTCAGGTGGCCAACATCTTCTTACAGAAGAGAATAAGCTAGATCAATGTCTTTGATGCGGTCTACGATCCCACCTATAGCTCCATTGGAGCTCTCTCCAGTGTCCACCCTCTTTTCCCTTCTCTTGTCGGCATTCAAGGGCTTCCACGCGATCCAACAACTCTTGAATCGGTATTGAATCAATTATGTTCTGAACAACAGCTAGTTCACCAGGAAAATCTTCTGTTTGCTTCACTTGCTCCCCCAGGAGTCAAATTTTATCTCCTATTTCTTGCGTTTCCAACATCCTTTCTTCTAACTCAAGGATTCGTTCGAGTTGTTCAGACGAGGAATTTCTTCTTTCCATCAAAACTTTATTCGGCAGTTTTTCTCACTATTTCAGCCAACTAGGCTCTCATACCAACTGTCACGGTCCTACTTTCAAAACGTCATTCGATACCCAATATCATGGTCACAATGGGTCAGCTTACGAGTGTGCCAACGGCACCGAGTGTCCAAGTCGTTAGAGCGAGCTTTTTGTCTAACGAGTGAATGAGCATACAAGTTTATCTGACATAATAAACTACAACGTTTGGTAAGGGGTCTTTGTGCGATCATGCCTCTCTCCCTAAAGTACAATCCGAGTCATATTAGCTATAACAACAGTAAACGTGTTATGTGGCCAAGGAGTCACTTTTTACAAAAAAAACATGGCAAATAAGCAAGTAAACAGAAAATGAAACTAAAGGTATGGACAGCCATGAGCAACAGGCCCTGGACAAGTTCAGACCTTTACATTGGACCTTGACACTGGACCTTGACACTTGGTATGAACGTGTCAAACAATTAAGTAATATCCATAACATTAAAGCAATAATCAATCATATCATAAACCGAATAATGCTTTTCTACATCATTTCCACATACATCTCATCTTAACATATAAAGCCTAAAACAACATACTAAAACATAGTGCTATTGTTCTATGGTGTAGACTCAATTAAGGGCAAAACACACGCAATATTACTTACCTTGTATATCCTTAGGAAGTCTCTCTAGTAGCAGGTACAATTGTGAATCACATTCACCTCAATCACCTAATATCATTCACAATTTTTGAAATCAATGTTCTATTTTGTGATAACTTTAAAATATTATAACTTGTTATATACACCATGAAATGCTATGATTCAAAAGCTCATATTTCACTTAAGGTGTCTAATTTGACATACTAAAATATATAGGACATTGGATTAGTCTAACATTAGTTTTAGACACGAAATCTGGAATTGCACAAAATTGACAATTTTATGTCAAATTTTATGAAATAGACACAACCTCTACTAATTCTGAATTTCCATCATTCATAAACATATATATGATATTCCAACATGATTGGTTAACCAATAAACCAACTTACAAAGACATTAAAATCTCATAATTTTTATTTATCCTAAATGTAATCACGTGTATAACCATAATTAATCTAAACCACTTAATATAAGATCACACCTTTTGATTTCTAAATCAATAGATTCCTTTTGATGATAGGAACATTTCTTCTCAAAAGATTGGAGGCCAATTTCAGCTCATATTCCCCTTTAACTTTCATTTTCTCTCTCTAAAACACTTTTCTGTCAAGTTCTCTCTCTTTCACCTCTTCTCTCTCTTCAACACGAAAATGGCTTATCACCACTCATTCTCCAATATTTTTAGATGGTTCATGGGGTGAAATTATTATTTTTCCAAATTTATTCATTTAGTTTTACCATTTTACCATTACCTTAATTATCATAATTTAAATCATATTTAGCTTAACTAATTAATTCACATTAGTTCTAAGTCAATCCTGAGGGTTAACTTACTTAATTGTGATTAATAAACCTTAATGATCGTATATTTTTTACTAATTATGTCTTAATCATGATTAGGTAATAATCCTATAGTGACATGTGTCATCTTCCATTTTTTTTTTCTTTCCTACTCCTCATTCAGCATGCATCATTTTAAACAATTTTTAATTACACCATTTGGTATCATAAAAATAGTTAACTTGTACACTGGTATCACAAAAATAGGTCAGTCTAGTAACTTCAATCTTACCACTACACTCACTCTCGACGGGATGAGATGCGATATTTGCAAAAGAGTATGTCACGGGCCCACGGCAAGAAACAGCTTTTGGGATCTTTTTCCCCCTGTCTTTTTGGGCTTACGCAGTGAGTGTTGTTTTCTGATGCAGTGGGAAAAAGCCTGATTACCTGGGTGTCTAAAAGAACCAACCCGCATTGGCACTATGCCTGCTCGAGGAGCTTCATATCAACTTCAGAAGATATTGCTGATCTCAGCCAGTATGCCCCACCTCAGTGACCTCCATGTTCATTCCTTCATCTTTTCTAATACAAAGAAGTTATATACTCTTCTTGTCCATTTTTATTGATATAAAGAACTCAAGTTCTATAGTTTTGTGCATGATTAATAACATCAAAGAGCAGTTCTGCACTTTGACACTCAACCTGGCAGGAATTATAATCCAGAAGAAGGCCGAGGTAGGATAACCCAGTGAGTAGAGAGGTTCACTTCAATAGCTTCTTCAAGTGGTAACTAGAATTACTTGTTCTGGTCTCACTTAATGGATTTTGATTTTCTCTAAAATGTCAAATTGCAGATAAAATCAACAAAACCTGACAACTTTAAGCACAAGATAGTCGAGCAGAAAGACGACTATGTGAGAGTGGAATATGAGAGCCCAGTGTTTGGGGTGCTTGTTAGTCAGTTGAAGCTTGTTCTTGGGATTATTATTATCGAGAGGAAGAGCTAATCTGTTGCTTATCTACCAAACTAGTTTGTGGATGATGTTGAGTTCTGGTTCCCACAAGGAAAGAGGTCGATAGTGGAGTACCGATCTGCTACGAGACTCGGCAACTTCGATTTCGATGTGAATAGAAAGAGAATAAAGGTGAGTTCACCGCCAGAGAACTGGAGACAACATTCTTATTTTCACCCAACAACTTTTCATCTGATGATGCAAGCTATTCGGGTGGCACTGGAGAAGAATGGTTGGGAGAGTGCTGATCTCTGTAGAAATAAAGCCAATTCCAAAACATCAGGTTTGGCGAGTGCTCTCTCTCCTTTAGCGATTTTGGGTGATTCCTCACGGGTTCCTCAACTTTCTCCAACGGAGCCTGATCATTGAAGCTCTCAACTGGCTTTCGTTCAACATTCTACTGTATATCAACATCTTGCTTCTGTTCTAGACGTCTTCTCGTCGGGTTCTCTCCCCTCCCGAGGTTTCTCCATTCGGGGAATAGTGTTAGAAGAAGTCGTCCAAGCTTCGGGTTTTCTGGCTACCTTTATTTTCGGTTTCTCCTTCTCCTTAGAGTCGGAGAAACGCATCTGGAGAAGAAGACTTAGCCATTTGATACCTCCCTCTGTCTGAGTCGTTGTTTTCCAAAATTCCTGGAGCAAAAGAAAATCTTCACCGGCTGAAAGTTTTTCCGACGCTCCCGAAGCTCACGATTCTTGAGGCAAGAATCGTGAGAAAGGCAGCTCTGGTGACCGAAGGATTTGACGGCTCTGTCTGAAGATTTTCTTCGCCAGAGAAATTGGCGTCGACGGCGCAATTTCGGCATTCGTGCAATCGCCAGTGCCCGCCTCCCTGGACTCCTTACGCGCAGCTATAGTTGAGCGGCTTCCAGAAAGCTGGCAATTTCAAAATATGGCCAGAGAACTTTAGGTTTCTTCATCGATGCCGAAAAAAACCCAAATTCAAAGAGAACTACACCCCACTTCAGCAATCGTCTAAAATGGAGAAATCCAGATCGTTCTCAGCCTCTTCCTCGCTGCCGCGGAATGCCAAGGTAGTAACAACTTTAGCGAAGTGATTCCTAGCACCAAACTGTCAAAAAAAAAGCAAAGTTGAAGGGGTCTTCCTCCAAACTGCCAGTGCAAATTAAAGTCGCAGTGTCATCCTTGCTGCCCAAGGTTAGCAAGACTCCTGCCTCCTCTTTGCTGCCGACATATCCCGAGCTGGAAAATCCGTTGGAAGTCCAACCTCCATCTCTTCCGACATCATCATCAAAAGCGGATTATCCAAGTATTATTGATTCTCAACAAATTCTTAAAATTGCTTGTCTGCTTGGGAAATATCCTTCTTCTTTGCAGGAAATTTTTTTAGAACAGCTTGTACCCCCAACCAACCCATCCCCTGAAACTATTCTCAACGCCCACAACATGCTTGACAAAATGCCCCAACCAAAACCTGTGACTACTACCCGTCTCATCTCCAGGTCCTATGCTGATATGGTGAAAAATAGTCGAATCATAGGCCATGGGCATCAGCTAGCCTTCGCTCCAACAGAGGATAAGATCATCCAATTCAACCCGAATGAATTCCTTGATGTCGAGAAATCCTTGGGTCATGCCTTAGTCGGATACTTCCCCTCTAGACACCCGGGAAAAGAAGGCCTCAAGAGATTGGTAGAATCTTGGAAGTCTCGGGGAAAGTTATCCCCAACGCAAATGGATGGATAACTTTCATCTTCTAATCGGCCTTGGATTGTGAAAAGATTTTAAGTGGTGGCCCTATTCAATTTTCGGCAGATCAATCTTACTGAAGGCTATGCCCGGTTGGTTTAACTTCAAAGTTGATGAAATCAAGTCTATCCCAATTTTGGTAATGTTTCACAATCTTCCGTTAGAGTGTTGGAGCGATCAAGCCTTAAGCAAAATTTCCTTTAAGATTGGAAAACCTATCATGACGAACATGTTCACCAAAACTTTGGGTTGAATCGGATATGCAAGAATGTTAATTGAACTCGACGTCTCCAAAGAATTGGTTAGAGAGGTGAAACTTACGGATAGCAATTGAAAGGTCTTCACCCAAGTGGCCACATTTGAATTTGAACCAAAGTATTGTACCCATTGTTGTACAATAAGGCATTAAATCTCTAATTGCAAACGCTTGGCCGAGGTTAATCCCCTGATTTTGCCTAAGGAAGCCCAAGTAATCCCTCAATGTAAGATAACCTCCCTTTGATTATGGACTTCATCCTCCCTCCCAAACCAGCCTGCATTAGCAGCCATAGCGTCAACACTGACCACTCCTCTCTCTCATCAAACCGAAGCTTTTTGGACCTTCTCCCCAATAATCTTGCCTCTATTGAAATCAGTTCTCAAGACGAGAAGGAAACCGAAAGCCCCACCTCTGAATCTCCAAAATCTGATTCTGAGGATCTTTCTATCTTCAAGTTTGTAGTGTGAGCAGAGCAAGCAAAGTCAAAACAAAAAGCTATCACTACCCGGAATTTGGAAAACAACCAATACTCTGAAACTTCTATTCACCCTCTTGGTCCACCGGCGATCCCAGGTCCATCCGACCTTGGTTCCAAAATCAAGGAGCATAATCCCAAGGAAACCACCTCCCGAGATGCTCCCAAGCTGCTGAAAAAATTGGTAATTGCAAGTGTTCGAGATCTTGGCCGAGAACCCCCACCATCCCAATCACCAATATGAGAATATCCTTTTTGAATATTAGGGGGTTCAATTTGCCCCTAAAGCAAGATGAAGTTGCTAAACTCATAAGAAACTACAAAATTGATGTTTTCGGCGTACTTGAAACCAAGACATCTCTTGAGACTATTCTCTCTTTTGTTAGTAAAAGATTCAAAGGATGGAAATTCTGCACAAATTTTGACCTCCACAAAACCCCAAACAAGTTCTTTTACTCTTGTTTTAGGCCGTTGACTTTCTTCAAGGTCTTTTCCTCATTTATCCACTTAGGAGGCCAAAATCTCATCTTTCTTTAACCCTCGAATATAGTGAAATGTTGTATTTCATGCAACCCCAATAAAGTTTCTAGCACTAAACTTTTCACCAATGCCAAAGTTATGGTCATATTCAACAAAAAATGAGGTGCGTTCTTTAAATTCCATGGAAGCAAGACAGGATCTGTATTCCTAAATATGACCATAAACATACGGTCAATTTCAATTTTAAGGGTGTGTGAGCTCATTAATCAATTTTCATCTAAACACGACAATACATGATTAGAAGCTTCTTAGAACATAACTTTAACTTTCAAACTAGCATGCTTATCAATAATAATAAATTTCTTCCAAAAACTGTAGATCACGCCATGATATCAGACAATGTTACGCAAACCAATATCATGAAGGTATGAGTTCGACTGATTAAATGGTTCATACATCTCGGTCATTACCTTTTGTGTTATTGTCATATCAAAAACTTAGCCAACTCAGCCATATGGACATTTCACTAAGCTCTTTGTATTCCTTTTCATTTTTAAAGTATGTGTCAACGATGCCAAGATTGGAACATCAACCTCTAAGTGATTGTCTTTGGCTACTAGAATAAGAGAACTAATATTTCTATTCAACGGTTGCTCAAAGATAAAACGTGTTTCATCATGAACAAAGACATATTTGGTCCATGCTTGCTTGCAAGGAGGCCTTCTCACTTGCTTCTTCGTGGTAAGGTTCTTGAAATTACTTCAAAAAGGTTAAATCATCATCTGATTCCATGAGAGTTTGCATCTCCTTGAGTGGTCGACATACATCTTGAGTGGTCGACATACATCTCTTCGCTGGAATTTTTGTGGTCGCCACATGTGAACATCGATCGACATATCCTGAGAGAACTTACAAAATTCTGCAGCACTCGACCAACTTGTTAGACATTAAATGTACCCTTTGACAAGGGTATTTCACATGAGAAATTAAGTCTATGAGATACACTGCAACATAATTTAATTTAACTTTCATACATTCACATGAACGATAATTATCATAAAAAATAATTAGTTACTTTAAAAACTTTAAAGCCAACAATCTCTTTTTTTTTATGATGACAATCCAATTGAAAGATAAATTGACTATATTCACAAGATTTTAAATACTCCCCCATAGAATATGCATACTCCCCCATACTAAGACATAGAAAAATTTTGAATATAACTTTTCAAGTTCATTCAATCATAATTAAGGCATAGATTGAATAATGCAATCTATCTCCCCCATTGGCATTATGAAAAAAAATGTTAAAGCATTCACAAAGAGATAAGTTAACTAGGGACAAGGATCGGTAATGAAAACATTGTCTTTACTGAAGGAGAATTGATTCAAAATATCTAGTAAATAAAAAAAAACTACTCCCATGGAGATCCTATAAATGGCGATCCAGACACATCCAAAACTAGAGAAGCAATAGGCACGGTGGATGGGGAGTCTAAGACCACGGTTCCTGCGTGAGATGAGATCAACACCGTACCGAGAGTGGATACAGGAATCGTGTCAGGATCACGAGCCAGTTTGACAGATGGCTCAATAGTCAGTGCAGGAGATGATTCAGCATGAAGAGCTGGAGAGGAGTGAACTGGAGCTCTCGGGCGCGTTGTCGCTGGCTCTTCATAGTCGTCTTCTTCTTCAAAGTATTCATCCCAAGCATCAATATGTTTCTTAAGACCATCAACCTTTTTGTGAAGAGACTCAACAGAGGATGCAAGGTTGGAGATGAGACTAATGAGCATATCTGACATGCCCGAGAACCATGACATGCACGAGAGCTCTCACCAACCGGAGGGTGTGATGACCCGTAGCCGAGCAAGGAGAATTGCTAACATGTTTGTTGATTGTGCAGGGATAACAATGCCACAATTGGATCTCTTAGATACTCCCACCCCGGTTGACAAGGAGCACCCTAAATATTGCATTCAGTGTGAGTTTGGAGAGGAGGAGAAGGCAGCCGATGTCCAAGGCCTTATGTGCGAAGAAAGCCTACCCGAGCTTCGGCCTCGCCAAATTCCAAAGGAAGAGGGGGACGTTTCCTATGAGTCCAGCAATGGAGGGGAGACTATACAAGCATGGTCCAAGAAGGGAGCCAATGACTCTATCCAATTACCCTTGGGTTACCCACAAAAGGATGAACCCAACCGGACCTAAACCTTCCTCATTTTGGGCACGGTTCGGAGACCAATTAGTCAAGCCCAAGGAAGCCCCCAACGAAGGTTTGCTAGCATCCCACGTGAATACTTTTGTTTATTTAAATACTTGTAATGATGTAATAGTTGTAGTACTTGAAGTTGGTTTGAGAAATGGTTTGGATTGAACCATTCTTGCTTGGAGTGGTTCGGTTTGAACCATTTCCACCTCTTTTGATGGAGCTTCGGGAGATTCTTCTCTTCCAAAACTCCTTTGTGTTCTTTTTAGCTTGGTTTGGACGTAGAGTTAGGGTGGGTTGGCTTGCAAGTAGGTGGTGGGTCCTCCTTCTCACCTAACACCTATCTAGCTTATCATTTCCCCCTAATTTAGGTTTATTTTTGTTTTACTTAATTTGTGTATTTTTGGATGGGTATGAATCCCCCTCCCACGTCTTTTGGGAAGATAGAAAATGTTGATGAAAACTTGAAGCTTTGAAGCTCATTTTCTCTCTCGGCAACCCCCTTTCAAAGGTGAGTAATATCCTTTGTTTGATTTATCTTTGGTGTTGGTGATTTTTGCTAGAGTCACTAAGCCTTAGTTGAGCCTCCCTCCACCTCCGTTGGACCAAGGTCAGTCTGAACATCCCATAGCCATCACCCATCCATCGGCCTTTTGGCCATTTTGTGCTGTGTTTGAAAACTGCCCACCCGAGAACCCTCAAGGTCCTCAATTTATCCACCCCGTGCTAATTTGTGATTTCCACGTGCCAATTTTATGAAATTTGGTTTGTGAGTTCCACATTCACATCTGGAAATATTTGTTTTTGCATGTCACTCCCAGATTTCATCAATTAGAAGTTGTGCACGTTCCTTTATCCACCTTTCTAGTGAATCACTAAATTCAGACCCATTTTGTCGACCTAATTCCAAATTTCCATAACTTGTAATCCAAACGTGAGTTTTCCTCCAAAAACCTACCATTCTCTCCCCCCTTCATTGAAGTTATTTTCTGCCAATTTTCGGCTTCCCAGATTACCCACATCTACAGTTGTGCAGAGGTCTTTCCATACCTTCTGCACTGCCTAAGACAGTTTTGTCTATTTGTGCACCAGAAAGTCACCTCGTGCCATTTTAAGTTATCCACGTGCTTTCACTCCGAAATTTTAACCAAAGTTAGCCCATTCCCTTAAGTTGCAGTCCGCCAAATATTAGCCCAAACGCATGAGTCCATTTATGGGTTCGTCCAGTATTCTCCCCTGTTTCTGCTGACCCTAATGTTCTCGGCATATTGCAATTGCTTGTTTTCCTTTGCCTTATCTCTCCCGATACCTCTCCTATCCCCGAGCGTGTCAATATCGAAGCGCTCCTCGGTCAAGGAGGAAGAATGATGCTGTCCACGAGTGGTTTGATGCTCAGCTCAGGAGGAATGTGAATCTCATCAGCAGTCAAGGGAGGATCACTTGAAGTAGAAGAGGTAGGAGGTCACGGAGGCATGGTTTTCTTGTAGTTCCAAACTCCATCATCATCTTGGGCTAAGCCCATACGTGCAAGTGTGGAGTCGGAATAGATATCAAGATTCCTAACTTCGATAAGTGTCATGGGAGGAGGAAACTCGACTCCTTGCTTTGAGAAAATCTTCATCAGCAGAAGGTTGAAGGGTAAAGACTTGGATGCCACATCCAAAACATCCATCATGCGCCTCATTATTATGAAACCAACGTTGAAGCAACGCCGGTGAAAGAACATGTAGAGAACATAGAGTTTCATGTGGCTTATGTGATCTCTATGCCCGTCCTTAGGCAAAAGATTTATGCCCGTCCTTAGGCAAAAGATTGTAGGTGGTGATATGGTGAACTAATCGTGCCGTGATGTTGAGGTCACTAGCTTTCTATTTGTACGGCACATTTTCGGGATCCCTAGCAACCAATCTCAGAAAATTCCAGTAATCTAAGCACCAAACCAGAGAGGGCTCCTTCCCTTGTTCATAGTATCGATCGGTGTGCTCGTTAATTTGGCAATTCAGCATTGAATTCAAAGATGAAGCAGTGATCTTGATTGGTTTGCCATACACAAGGCTCTTTAAGGTAAATGGGTGAGGAATATAATGCAAATTGGCATAAAATAGGCGAATTGCCTCCTCATGATATCGTTTCCTAAAGCTAAACAAAGTGGTTAATCCCAAATAATCACTAGATTCAGAAAAATTTATTCTTTGAATGCAATGAGGCCTATAAACCCTACTCAAGATTAATGGTTTGGATTGAAAGATTATGAAATACCTATCTTGACCAGACTCATTTCGGAATAAGTGTTTGTCAATCGCCGGAGGAGGAAGGTTATCGGTTTTTGACGTAGACGAACGTTTCTACTTGATTAGAGGTTCAGAGGAGGAAGCCATAGGGCATAGAGAAGAAGGAAATCGAGAGAAATGAGCGTCGGACACTGAACGGAGAAGTAGAGAGACGCCAGAGGAATTTCGCGCGGGAGAAGGATGCAGAATGTCTAATGCATTCGCGGAAAAGAGTTTTAAAAACTGCAAGAAAACTGGACATCGGTCAACTGATCGTGGATGGTGTCGACCAACCAGAAGTAGATTCGATGGAACGGTCGACATACTTCTGTCTATGTCGACCGCTTTATGTCAGATTAGAAGGACCGGTCGACATACTTCTTGTTGTGTCGACCATTGTCACGGAAAGCAGCAGAAAGAAAAATGATGCATCTAAACACTATCAAATCGGATTATCCCCAATCGAACTCTAATTTCACAAAAAGTCTTCTCATCTAGAGGCTTAGTAAATATGTCCGCCAATTGGTCACAAGAATTGACAAATTCCAAAACAACATCTTCTTTTTGGACATGATCTTTGATAAAATGATATCTAATTTCTATATGCTTAGTCCTAGAGTGTAAGATAGGATTTTTAGAGATGTTTATTGCACTAGTGTTGTCACATCTTATTGGAATCTTAGAAAATGAGAGGTTATAGTCTTCTAACATGTGCTTCATCCAAAGTATTTGTGCACAACAACTACCGGCCGCTATATACTCGCTTTCAACGGTTGAGAGTGCCACAGAGTTTTGTTTCTTAGAGAACCATGATATTAAAGATTCACCTAAGAATTGACATGTATCACTAGTACTTTTCCTATCCACAAGGCTCTCGGCATAATCCGAATCAGAATATCCAATTAAATTAAAGGAAGTATCCTTGGGATACCATAATTCTAAATCAAGTGTTCCACTTAAGCATTTGAAAATTCTTTTAACGGCATTCAAGTGAGACTCCTTAGGAGAGACTTGGAATCTAGCACAAAGGCAAACACTAAAGAGAATGTCGGGGGTCTACTAGCGGTTATATATAACAATGAACCGATCATACCACGAAATCTCTTAATATCCACATATTTTCCTCCTACATCCTTATCCAATTTGGTTGTGAACTCATTGGTGTCCTGGAAGATTTGCAAGAGTCCATTCAAAATCTCTTGAGTAATTCCTTGATATATTTCTCTTGGCAAATAAATGTTCTATCTAAGGATTGTCTAATTTGAAGTCCTAAGAAGAATTTAAGCTCCCTCATCATGCTCATTTAAAATAAATCTTGCATGAGAGAAGCAAAACATTCACACAAGTTTTTGTTGAAGGCTCCAAATATAATATCGTCCACATAAATTTGGAGCATATCATTACCAACATGTTTAGTGAAGAGGGTTGAGTCAATTTTTCCCATTTTGAACTCTCTAACCAAGAGAAAGTTCTTCAACCTATCGTACCAAGCTCGAGGAGCTTGCTTAAAACTATAGAGAGCTTTATGAAGTTTATAAACATGGTCTATCTTGTCAAAGGCCTCAAAACATATAGGTTGTTCTACATAGACTTCTTCCATAATATATCCATTTAGGAAGGCACTCTTAACGTCCATTTGAAATAGAGTGAAGTCTTTCTGGCAAGCATATGCAAGAAGCATTCGAATTGACTCCATTTGGGCCACCGGTGCAAAGGTCTCCTCAAAATCTATACCTTCTTCTTAATTATAACCATTTGCTACTAATCTTGCCTTGTTTCTAATGACAACACCATGCTCATCTAGTTTATTCTTGAATACCCATTTAGTTCCAATGATGGTGCGATCATTAGGTCTAGGAACTAATTCTCATACTTGGTTTCTCTCAAATTGATTGAGTTCCTCTTACATGGCCATTATCTAATTTTTGTTCTTTATGGCCTCATCGAACTTCTTAGGCTCTACTTGAGATAAAAATGCTACATTGGCACATAGATTCCTAAGAGATGCTCTAGTTTTAACTCCTAATGAGGGATCACCTATCACATCTTCTAATAGATGGCTTTTTGAATATCTCAACTCTCTAGGAAGGTCTCTATTAGTATGGCTCACCGGTTCCGATTCTAGAGAGTTTGGAGGATTTTCAGACAGAGTAACCTCAAGAGAGTCTTTCTCATTTTCTTATAGATTCAAAGAATCTAGTTCTTTTACGAGCTCATCACTTTTGTCCATATTACTTGATGAAGAAGGGGATTCATCAATAGAGACATGCATTGATTCTTCAACTACTAGAGTTCTCTTATTGAACACTCTATAGGCTTTGCTAGACAATCAATATCCTAGAAGAATTCCAAAGTCAGTTTTTGAGTCAAATTTTCCTAGGTTGTCCTTGGTATTCAAGATATAACATTTGCATCCAAATGGCCTAAAGTATTTGGCACTTGGGGTTTTGCCCGTCCAAAGCTCATAAGGGGTCTTTTCTAAGATTGGGCGAATTTATACTTGGTTAATTATATAACAAGCTGTGGCAACGGCTTCAGCTCAAAAATACTTAGGAATAACATTTTCACTAAGCATGGTTCTAGCTAGCTCTTGCAAAGACCTATTCTTTCTCTCAACAACTCCATTTTGTTGAGGAGTCCTAGGGGAAGAGAAGTTGTGATTGATACCATTCTTAAGACATAAAAGTTCAAATCTCTCATTTTCAAATTCTCCTCCATGATCACTCTGAATAACTACAATGGAGAGATCCTTTTCATTTTGAACTATCTTCCTAAAAGATGAGAAAGTCTCATCCTTAGATCTAAGAAAGAATACCCAAGTGAATCTTGAGAAATCATCAACAATCACAAAAGCATAATGTTTACCACCTAGACTTGCTACTTTGGAAGGACCGAAAAGGTCCATGTGAAGGAGTTGAAGGGGTTTAGAGGAAGACACATTGCCTTTGGAAGCAAATGAACTCTTTGTTTGCTTCCCAATTTGACATGCATCACAAGAGTTATCATTCTCAAAAGATATTCTTGGAAGGCCCCTAACAAGATTTTTCTTTGATATCTTAGCTAAGGTATCCATGCTAACGTGGCCTAGCCTCCTATGCCATGACCAACTATCAATAGAAGAATTTGCACTAAAGCATTTTTCATCAAAACAAGCAACATTATTCATATCAATAGTATAAACATTTTCAGTTATATTATGCATGATTTAGAATAAAAAATGACTATATATCCTTTATCACATAGTTGACTAATACTTAAAAGATTATGTTTTAAACCGTCAACTAATAATGCATTTTCAATGATAGAGGAGGAATAGTTACATATGCTTCTAATCTCAATTATTTTCTCTTTTTTGTTCCCTCCAAATGTGACATTTCCTTTCTTTTGTTTAATGGAGGAGAATTTTGAGGGATCCCCGTCATATGTCTCGAGCATCCACTGTCGAGATACTATAGATTCTTTGAAAATGAGTCATCCATCTACGCAAAGAAATTTAGGTGTTTCTTTTAGGTACCCAAATCATTTTGGGTCCTTGAACGTTAGCTTTGGTTCATTTGGGAACCCATCTTTGAGTGAATCTTTGATTTTTACCTTTTAGTTTTAAAGGACATGAAAATGAGGTGTATCCTATTCTATTACATGAATGACATGTGTTTAGTTTAACAAAGAGGCTCTCATAGTTCTTTTTCTTTTTGAAAGGTTCATATCCTAAGCCGGCTTTTTCAAAGGTCATTCTTTTTCCACCTAGAAGCATTTTCAAATTTTTGCTACCATTTGTAAACTTCAGTATTATAACATTTAATTCATTATTTTTCCTTTTAAATTAGCTATCTCTTCTTGCAAAGGAATAAATGTACTGTTGTGTTCCTTAGTTAGAACTGCATGTTCCATTTTTAATTTTTTATATTTAGATTTCAACACATTAAAATCATTAAGTAAATCATTGAAAGCATCAAACAACTCATTATCTTCATCAGAATTATCTAAATCACTAAAGAAGTCATGTACTTTATCCTCATTTTCCATGAAGCACATATTTGCTAGTTCTTAGTCTTCATATGAATAAGAAGATGAGTCACTGTCATCTCAAGTAGCTTTCATTGCTTTCTTCTTGTATGCATTGGGGAATTTCTTTGTTTGAGGACATTCAAACTTGAAGTGACCTGACTTTCCACAGTCATAGCATGTGCGTTTCTTTTCCTTTTCTTTGAGTTGGTTCTCTTCTAGGTAACTCTTTTCCTTGCATCATTTTTCTTTGTAGGAACCTCTTGCACTTCCTTGTGACGAAGGCAACATCTTCATCATCCTCTTCATCACTCACAACTTCAGCTTGTTTGTTGGAGGATGCTTTAAGGGCAATGTCCATTTTCTTTGATGTTTCCTTCTCCTTAATCTCATCATTTTCGCTAGCCTTCAACGTAATCTCATGTGTCATTAGAGATCCGATGAGTTCTTCAATCTTAAGAGCCTTGAGGTCTTTAGCCTCTTGTATTGCTGTAACCTTTGGTTGTCATGCTCTTGGAAGAACTCGAAGAATCTTTCTAACACATTCTTCATCTGAATATATCTTGCCTATCACTTTCAAACCATTAGTAACATTTGTGAAGCGTGTAAGCATGGAACTAACCGTTTCATCACTATGCATAGTAAATAGTTTATACTCATGCACAAGCATACTTAGTTTATTTGTTTTACTTGGTTAGTTCCTTCATGTGTTACTTCAAGTAATCGCCAAATATCTCGAGCATTATCACAACATTGTACTCTATTAAATTCATCACTAGTAAGAGCACAGGATGCTTGACTCTTCTTTCTTCTAGATAACTCCTTGAAGATCTTTCACTTGATTGAACTTCCGGGTGTCAATCTAACATTTACAACTTGACTCTTCTTTCTTAGATGCGTCACCCCTTTTTGACTATTCTTTTTCAGAGGCGTCACCTGTTAAGTCTCGAAAAGACTTAATATTTATGTGGTTTTAGTGGTCAAATTGCTAGGAATCTGTAATAATTTAATTGAAAATAGGCGGGATTTTTAAGGATAATGTTATAGCGATGCCACAGCATTAGTAACGCTATTTTTACGAGATTTTACCCGATATTTCGTATATTTTGTATTATCACAGGATTTTCGTTTCCATGCAATTGCAGAAGATTATTGAAGATAAAGTCTGGAAGAATCACGAAAAAGAAGGAAGAATCAACTCTAAATCATATTTGGAAACAAGAATATCTTTCAAGATTTGGAAATCTTTCCTAATTTCAACTACTTTCCAAACTTATCCAAATCTTCCTCCAAATCGCAACCACCTCTCAGATCTGCTGAAGCTGCACGAAGTATACTTAAAGAAAGGTGAATACCACAAATTGGGTGTGTAGAATTGGAGAACGGGATTCACGATCAAGCTTCAGGCGTAAATCCGAAGAAGAGGTTCACAGGGACGATCACGGCGGCGGGGGAACGAGCTGTGAGAACAACGACTTTTGACAGCGATGACCAAAATTCTCTCCCTTTGCTTTTCGTTTTAATTTCTGTGAATTATATGAACTTCTGATAGTCAGTTTAGAACCATTTCGTTTGAGTTAAAATTAGGATTTTTCATACATTTGTTTGCTTAATGAAATTGCATGTTATCTTTTAGAACTCGTTTTAATAAGTGTTTAAATATCTTTGCTTTGTTGTGATTATCCCTCGAGCAATCACGACAATACGCTATTGTGTGTTTGCTAAGTGTTAAACCTGAAAATTATAGCTTTGCATTGATATNATCTAAAGTAAATACAAGAGATGAGAGAGTAACAGATAAATCAAGAATGATTTTGGCAGAGTTTTGGCGTGTCTTTCTCTTTAAAAAAATCGTCACCTCAAATAGCTTTTCTTCAGCTATTTATAATTTTGCAGCTGCTCAGGCTCTGACAGTCGACATAAGTACGAGAGCGGTCGACATATGTACAGGAGCGTTCAACCGCAATATAGCCGTTTAGACTCATTAGAAAATAGTCGTTGGAGTTTTGTCTCTTGTAGTTGTTCCTGAGCGGTCGACCTAACAATCGAGCGGTCGACATAGATTTTGACTCTGGAGCTTCTCCGGTCGACCTAAGTGTATATCGGTCGACATAGATTTAGTCTCTGCAAACTCTGGCGGTCGACACAAGTTGTAAGCTGTCGACATAAGTCTTTATCGGTCGACATAAGTTACATCTCTAGAACTTTGCATCGGTCGACATAGGTCTTGTGTGGTCGACATAAATTTTGTCTCTGATGTTTCACTTATATTAGACTAAGAAGATATCTATTAAGTACTTACTATGTAAGTTGAAGTATTAATATGTTTTTTCAATAAGAATTCTAAGGAACTTTTGGAAGAAAAACTTATAAACGATTGAGAAATTCTTGTGAATATTTTGAATAGTGTCGGACCTTAGACATTGTTTTCTACGTTACAAAAACTAGTAATAGGGAAAGATGGTACACTTCTTGACCTTCAAATGTCTAAGCATCGTCTGAATGTAATTTTCATTTGGATCTTATGGTTGACGATGAACTCATGAGGGGTTGTTTGATAGTCATACCAGAGTTAATTCCACTTTGCCTTGGTTAGCGAGGTGCACTTGAATCTATTTGTTCTAATTGTCTATGCATACGTTAGTGCCATAGCAGGTGCGACAGAAGAAATGAAGCATGTTTTCTTCATCATGAAAAGTTATGCTCTTCAAATGATGCTCGAAAACTATTTATCCTCTGACCATGTTTCGAAACCAAGAGATAAAAGAATATTTTGAATGAATACTCATCTACTTATACGTAAAAAATATATGTGTGCTTCATTCAGAAAGGACTTTCCTAATGAGCGGATTCTCGACTTTTTATGAGTTCTAATTGTTAAGCTTGGTTTTGACCGAAAAATTAACCAAACAATTATTGTCTGGTAAATCCTTGCAGCAACCATCCAATCAAAGGTCAGGATTGGATGCGAGGCGGCAGAGAAAATCATCAGGATGAAGCCTTTCCAATTTCTTTCGATGACGGGCTTAAATCAAGCATTGGAACAAAATCAAACATCAACATTCGTAGAGATTATATGCTAGAGGTCGTAAAAAATGGCCTGAGATCCAAGAACACTGGCATCAAACTTCGAATGATCGTTAAATGGCATTCCTTCAAGGGGTGGCCAATCTAATCTTTTTAGTATACTAAGTCCTGAATTCGGTATTGAGTTCGTGATAGACGAATGAAAAAAGGTAATGATAATTTAATTCAATGTTGAGATCTCATCACTGTGACCGAGTTTAACTACCTTTTTCGCTGTTTTCTTCTGCATTCAAAGCAATCCGAGCAGGGCGATGATTTATGAGGTGATATTTTCAGGTCTTCCTCTAGTATTTTCCGCACCCTCTCATTCTCCTCCATTAGCTTTTCGATAAGCTGTTGATGCCTAATCACCTGCTTCAATAAGTCACTTTAGTTTCTTCTCCCAATGGAGTAACTTGGATATTGAAAGACATCAGTCTCACGAATTAGTAATGCCATATGCTCACATTTGAAGCGCGCTGTTTTCCATCTGCAACCCACCCTACAACTCAATGAATCATCTGTCAGATGATTGAAAAATGGACCGAGTATTTACCCTCTGAACCAAGTACTGCTAGTGGTTTTCCAAAACAGTTTTCCAACCAGATTTTAGAAAGCAAAAATACTTCATACAAAGGATAAAGTTAGGCTTATTTTCTTAATTTACCTTTAGAATTCACTTACTTAAGTATTGAATTTTGATTTATGCAATAAATATTATAAATATTTATTTTATTATAAGTATATTAAAAGACTGTAATTGTACTAATTAAAAGACTGTGATTGTACCAATAAAAACTCTAAAATAAATTAAGAATATATATTAAAAAAATAAGTATAATATTATTTAAAATATATTCATACCACATCAGTCAGTTCAGCTTTCTCTCCTTTCAAAACTGGATTCTGTAGAAAACTGCTGATGACCTTTTCGGTTTCAGTCTGAAAGGTTGATTCCTCAGCCACATTACCACATCCAATCAGATTTTGGCAAATGGATTCTGCAGAAGTAGGGCCCCACTGCTTGATACCTCCAGCTGGGGTTTGGTTTGAGAACCCATCGAAACTCATGGGAGGTTTCAGAGAGATAGGGAAGGTGTTTTGACTCAAGTCAGGAGCGGGAGTCATTCTGAATTTCATAGTCATCTTGGCTACTGCTTGCTTCATATGAAATGAAAGGTTCAGAAAGATGAATACCAAAGGAAACATAGATCATGCACACCTACCATAAGACAAGCTTGAACTTGATGCAATATGGAAGGTTTGATAGCAACTCCTATCGTAATACAACAGCATAGTGTTAATTAACAGAAGATTTGGTTGCTAATGATTGAAAACTACATGAAATGATGCTTTTTTATTATTATTGTAAGCAGCTTAACTTGAGGAACGGTTAAACCAAAATGGTTTTACTTTTTATTAGTTGGCTTAGTGAACACGGAAGGGCCCATATGAATTTTCAGCTTAAATTACTGAAAAAGGATTGCATTTTTTACCAGCTTGCCAAGACCTCAGCCTTTGCCTTTTAAATCAACGGCTGAAGTAAAAGGCATCGATTGTTCAATTTTTAAGTCATGAAAGCTTTACTAGTCATACCAATTCCAAAACCATGGCCAAAACCTACTCCACATCCAATGCCTGCTTCCATGTTCTTTGCGCCTAACTTGCTCAACTAAAATGTGACCAATTCCAAGATGATAGATCACTAAAATGCTTTTGAAATAAAGGAAATGAGGAAAATACCATCTTTCCGAGACAGTAACATGATCAACTTACAGCGCCATTTAGATGTCTGCTTATACCAGAAAATGCATCAGTAGCACCTCTAGCGGAGCTCACTACTTGGTTTACAACAGGCACGGCACCTGCAAAGAAATTTCAATTTTAAGAATGACTAGCAATTGGAATCTAGCTCTGATGCTTCCAGCTGCTGATAATATACTTCCAACTGAGCAGTAAGAAGATGCCACATCATTTAACTATTACTGATAGCTTGCTGATTTTGCCCTCTGGATATCACATTGTATCAAACTGTACTCATTGTTCATTCAAGGAGTATTCTCAAACTTCTCTATTCTTTCCATTTTCTCGTTTTCATTTGTATTCTTACAGTTCCTCTTGATGCTTAAGAGATAGTTGAATGCATGGAATTACTGAATAATTATCCAGAAACTTTAAGACCCACTCTTTCGCATATTTTTCATAGCAAGTAGCCCATGATGAAACCAAAAATAATTCGGTATTAGTAAACTGCAGCTCAATGCTTGGAGAAAATGTCAGGGGCTAATCATAGAGAAACTGAGCACATTCAAATCCTTCACATTGTCCAAGCAACAAACAGAGCCAAAAAAAGATGAGAAAGAATGAAAATACAATGTTTCTGGGCAAGCGATTCCAATTTCACATCACCATTTTTAGGTCTGAGCAGTCCTCCCCAATCCATCTTGACAGTGAATAGGAAACTAAGAAGAGAAAGGTAAGCAGAGAAACAATGGAAAGAGAAGGTAAGAATACCTAGATTTATGCGACGACCAACGCCGATACCAATCCCACAGCCTACGCCAAAGCCTGTAAATACTTGACCTACTTTCAAAGTAAACGGATTCTCCATTCGGATTCTTTGTATCGGCGCTCCCTTTTTCATCGCTACTCCCATGCTTTCACTTTCACCAGTTGAATAGCTACTGCTAGCCTCCATTGTTCATAAAGCTCTTCTTCTTCTTTGTCTTTCTTATTCTTTTTATTCTCCCCGTTAAAGATCCCTCCAAGCTTCTCCTTCGCCTCGCGATTCACCAACTGGGCCAAAACTTCAGTGGGCGGTGATGGAACTTGGATTAACTAGATCAAAAACAGCGGAACCAAGACAGTCGTGAAGCTCGGTCCTTTTGCGTTTAGCTTAGGTAACCGTGTAAACCCAACGTCGTTTCATAACGAAGAACAATCAAATGTTTGTTACTAAAAGGCTTGCGAAATCTCTCGCTCTTAGAGCCTCATACCCTGACTTGACAATTTGTAAAGGAATAATTTACGGTGATTCAGCAGCTTAGAAATAAGAGGCGTTTTCCTGATGTCCCAAGGAGCTACCCTAACATAGGGGTGGGCGGATCCGATCCATATCNCCTCCATTGTTCATAAAGCTCTTCTTCTTCTTTGTCTTTCTTATTCTTTTTATTCTCCCCGTTAAAGATCCCTCCAAGCTTCTCCTTCGCCTCGCGATTCACCAACTGGGCCAAAACTTCAGTGGGCGGTGATGGAACTTGGATTAACTAGATCAAAAACAGCGGAACCAAGACAGTCGTGAAGCTCGGTCCTTTTGCGTTTAGCTTAGGTAACCGTGTAAACCCAACGTCGTTTTATAACGAAGAACAATCAAATGTTTGTTACTAAAAAGGAAAATCTCTCGCTCTTAGAATCCTCACACTCTGACTCGATAGTTTGTGAGGGAATAAATTACGGTGATTGAGCAGCCCAGAAATAAGAGATATTTTCATGATGTCCCAAAGAGCTACCTTAACATAGGGGTGGGCGGATCCGATCCATATCCGACGATCCGATCTAGTATTCGGTAGAGTAATACCTTCATAGATCCGACTTTCGGATAGTTATCGGATCGGATTAGCTATCGGATTAGAAGCCAATCTAATCCAATCCGAACGTCGGATTCTCCGAGTCCGATTAAATATCCCCAAATTTCAATTGGGGTTTCACAGTTTCACAGTTCCCCGCATTCGCAAATCGCAACGAACCACCGACGACGAACAACCGGACGTACAACCGCCGACTAACCCCGACTCCGAGCACCGTCGATGACTAACCTCGAAGAACAGACGGCGCACCACCACCCCAACACCGGCTACCAAAAATCCGACGAACAACCGCCACCGGCTGCCTCTGCCTCCTCCTCTGCTCTCGAAATCCGGCTGCCCCGACTCCGAGAGTGCATACCCAAGACTCGAGAGTGCATACCAGAGGCCGAGACTCCCTATTGCTGCATTAACGAAATTAGGCATTGAACTTTTTTATTGCATATTTGTTGAAGTAAATTTGATTGAATTGTGATTTAGATTTGATAATGTATTATGCAAATGTTATTGAGAATTGAGATTGAGAATGAGATTAAATAACCGAGACTCGAGAGTGCATACCCGGGCCGAGGTGCATTCCTCCTCTGCAAATGTTCAAACCTCCTCTGCAAATGTTCAAATTAGTTAACGAAATTAGTTATTAAAATTAGCTTTCAATTGTTCAATTTTGATTAGATATGTGAATTTGAAATTTGCTTTGTTTGTTTTTTTACAGAATGGAAAGTACAGCTTCTGCAAGTGCAACTATCGACACAACGATACAATCAACATCGACAACTCCTACGAAAACTACGAATCATATTGAGACTGACCCTAATCCAAGAAAAAAGAGCGTTGAGAGCTGCATGTTGGGATCATTTTTCATTGGTTGAAGGTTGTGATCCGGAGGATCCGAGAGCTAGCTGCAACCATTGTGGCAAAAAATATGCTCGTCATACAAAGAAGGCAGGAAGTTCGAATATGACAAAGCATTTGAAGAATCCGATCCAATCCGATAAATTTAAATGAATTCGGATCGGATCGGATTCGGATGAAGTGGTGGAGCCGATCCGATCGGATCGAAAACTCCAATCCGACGCCCACCCCTGCCCTAAAATTGGGGGTAACAACTCTCACACTATGACAGCGTAGGAATCGAACCTCGGCACTTGTTACCAAATCTATCATCCCTCAACCACTAAAGTCAACTCCCAACAATCAATGCTTGGTCCCAACCATGGAGCTATCGGTCCATTTCAGATCGCTTCTTGTACAATGAGGAACCATGTCGTTTAAAACTTGCTCAAAACAATTACCCTCAGGATTAAGCCTCAAGCTCTAACCCAGTTTGGCATGTGGATTTTTCTTGAAAGCTCAAGTAATTGGCTTAACCATATCCTTCTATTATTCATTGGGCGATGAATCCTCGAAAGGGCCCTGCTAGGCACATCAAGTCTCGAGCGGAGGGTATCTTCGAAATAAGAAGAGCCAAGGACGAGTTCTCTCAAAAGAAAAAAAAACAGCACAAAGAAAAGTGAGCCTTAATGCTTCGTATGTGAGATCTCATGACACTATAGTTTGGAGTGTTCTCCAAAGAAAAAAGGGCAAAGAAAACAACCAAACAACTATCTCAGGTGGACATTTGAGTAAGGTTGCAATGCATTTAGCTTATCGTCTATTTTCATTTTCAATTGTTTCTCTATTGTAGGAGAAACAATCCACAAATACTTGGTTCAGCCATCTCGAAGTATCGTCCACGTTTTCTTTCACCATTTTCAAATCCATTTCCTTGTGTGCACGAAACGTTAGGTGAACAAATTAGGCACATGTTGTAAGAAATGGGCACCAGTTGTAGTACTAAAATCGCACATTTCTAGTCGAGTTATAAGCGTTTGAAGTTTGCTCTAAAAACTGCCATTGGTGGTAAGTTTGAGGACCTTAATTACTTTTCCATCCATTTGACTTGGAAATGAGAGGTTTTCCTCTTGACCCTCTCATTAGCAAGCCTTAAAAATCATAGTTCCAAAATCGTTCTCCAACCCGTTCTTTTGAACCACACAACAAAACCTCAAAACAATGTTTAACGGCTAATCCAAAATTCAACTTTCACTGAACCACTTGCCAATTAAACCTCGGTTTTTGGCACATCAGATTGTTATTAATTTTTCAGATAGAAAAAGAAATCAAGTATTCTTTTAGGCCATCAAAGGTCATTTTTAATTTAGCGGATGTGAGGTATGAACATTTTCTAGTTCTAAGACTTTCCATAAGTGCAATAAAGTAGGAAACATTCATTTTGTTTTCCTTTTAACTTTAATTTATACCAAGTCAAGATTGATTGAAGCGTGTGTTATAAAAAATTGAAGTTTATTTTTAAGATTCTAAAATAGTTTAGATAATAAAATTGAGAAAAGAGTGACGCACTTCTAAAAAAAACTCAAATTATAAATTATTTCATTGATACTCCGAAGCAGTTGAATCTCATGGAACCAGAGACTACCCTTCGAGACAAGGCTTTGAAGCACGCTCAATAATAGTCATGCCTCGATAGGTATAATAGTCATGCCTAAACACAACCTTTTTAAACTCGACAATATCTAAATACGAAACAAAAAGGGTGTTAGAATTGGTAAAAGATTATGTTCGTGAGATTATTATATTGAGATGTAGAAGTTTGAACTTGAAGTTATGTCATTTGGATTAATTGAAAGATTATTGGCTATGATACTTCAACTTGTTAGCAAATATCATGTTATTTATTTGATTGTAAATAAGCCAAATAAATATTATATTACCATATTTGTTTTTAAT
This sequence comes from Begonia fuchsioides, assembly GCA_003255005.1. Taxonomy (NCBI): domain Eukaryota; kingdom Viridiplantae; phylum Streptophyta; class Magnoliopsida; order Cucurbitales; family Begoniaceae; genus Begonia; species Begonia fuchsioides. The sequence goes on along the minus strand of QAOC01011807.1, from coordinate 42,736 downwards.
TTGAATTTCAAATATTGATAAAAAAAATACAAAATCTATTATTCAAATCGAACTTAACTAATGCCAAAAACAAAAAACAAAAATGATCGGACGTTAATCTTGTTGGCGGACATTTGATTTAATAGTAAATAAATTATATTTTATTGGTTGGGCAGGGCTGAGTCAACCAGATGACACTACTAAGAGCTAGTCTTTCCCGGCAAAATCAATGATGGTGGTTGAATGCTTTATCCTCTTCGTCGCCCTTCTTCCTCTCTGAAACAGCCATGACTGTCCACTCTTTTCCATGCGGCTCACTCAAGCTTCGGCCATCGCCTCTTCTTCGTCGCCCTGTGTTTGCAACCTTCGGAAGAAGTAAAATCGCGTCTGTGATTGTGGCAAAATCTCAATCCGGTGTCGAGAGCGTGGAAATTGTTGTTGTGGGAGCAGGAATTGCTGGCCTTGCGACGGCTCTTTCTCTGCATAGGTATAACTTTCTTAATGTACTCGATCGAGGGTGTTTTCATCTTTTTCACAGATTAGGTTTTTGATGAGTAAACCATCTCGATTACGTGTATTTGATTGGATGTTTTTTCCATCATCAAATTATGTTCTCTATTCATTAAGTTCCACGATAATTCTTCAATGGTGATTAGGCTTGGAGTTGAGTCAATTGTGCTGGAGCAGGCGGAATCTCTCCGTACCGGTGGAACGTCTCTGACCCTTTTCAAGAATGGTTGGCGAGTGTTGGATGAAATTGGCGTTGGAAATGATCTCAGAAGCCAATTCCTCGGAATTGAAGGGTAAATGGTTGCTTTTCATGTTTAAATGTCGTAGAAGTTCCATATTTAGAGAAATGTATTCACGATTATAGGTTTAAAGTCCATTGAACTCAAAAAACGCATTTAGCCTTGGAGCTCGAGGTTTTCATTTCAGAGTCAACTCAACGTTTCAACAAAATCTAGAAATTTGGCTGAAATTATCCATGTTTTCAGCGGTGCAGGATGGTTGTGAAGTCAGACAATGGAATAGTCTTACGCTCCTTCAAGTTCAAAGATGAAGATGAAAGGTATAAAACCACACTTCAACGCATTCTTAGCGATTCCATATCTGGGCTGCTTGGTTTTCTCAATGTCTTAAACAACCTACTGTAAGATCAATAAAGATGGAATTGCAACTCCTTTTTTTGCAGTCAAGAGGTCCGAGCTGTTGAAAGGAAAATATTGCTAGAGACTCTGGCCAATCAGCTGCCTCATGGGACAATTCGGTTTTCTTCGAAGTTGGCAAAGATTGATAGAATTGAAAATGGAGATCTTGAGCTGGAACTTGTCGATGGGACTCAATTAACATCCAAGGTTTCTCAACTTTCACCTTCCCTGTTCCCTACTGCTTTTGCAATTTAGAGAAGTTGTGAGTTGAAATTATTTTTTGGGTAAAGTTCTATTTGAACCATAACGTTTGAAAACATTTACATAGTACACGTTAAATTAGAGAGATTACGTAATTGATTTTCATGCTGATTATAGTCAACAAGATCAATGGGCGGATGATGGAAAAATGTTCTTATTCTGTATGTTGTTTAAGCTGTTCTTTTTAAGAAACCGATTTTGAACAAATCGAACTTAATCTTTCAATTATTGACCATTTGAGAATTTTTGGCAATTTATCCGGTAAATTGAGAACATGTTACCATGTTTCCATTGAAATAAGGTATGTAGAGCCGATTTCTGACTCATCTGGTGATTTCTAACCCAATTTTGAACGTTTTCCATCTCTCGATCTATATAAAAGATTGATAGAGTTCGAAATTAGGTTAGAAATCACCAAACCAGTAGCAAAAAGAGTAAAATACCTGATTGAATAGAAAACATGAAAGTGTATTGAATTAAAAAAGATTAAAGTTTCTATTTGTAGAACAAAAAGTAAAAGATGTTTACATGAGCCAGATTATTAGATTTTAAATTGCATTTCGTCTTATTTCTTTATCATTTGCTTGTGGATCAGATTGTTATTGGCTGTGATGGAATTCGATCTCCAATAGCTAAATGGATGGGATTTTCAGAGCCTGTATATGCTGGACATTGTGCTATACGAGGGCTCGCTCACTATGCCAAGGAGCATTCATTGGATCCGAAAGTTAATTACGTCTATGGAAGAGGATTACGAGCTGGCTTTGTACCAGTTTCTCGCTCTAAAGTTTACTGGTTCATCTGCTTAAACGACCCTTCTCCAGGTCTTAAACTGAAACTGTTCAAAATTCCTTATTTGGCTCTTTTTGAACAGCGTATACCATCTTAGAATTGTTTTTACAGGTCCGAGGATCAAGGAACAGAGTGAACTAAAACAGGAAGCGAAAGAGCTGGTGAGAAACTGGCCCGCCGATCTATTAAACATCATAGACTCCACGCCGGATCACACCGTCAGTAAAACTCCGCTGGTCGATCGGTGGCTTTGGCCGGGAATCACTCCACCAGCTTCGTCTGGAAGAGTGGTGCTGGTCGGAGACGCATGGCATCCGATGACTCCCAATCTGGGTCAAGGGGCCTGTTGTGCGCTAGAGGACTCAGTAGTTCTGGCTACTGCCCTTGCAACCGCGCTCGATTCCGGTGGCTCAGCCGCCGTTGAAGAAGCTCTGAGATCGTACGGAGAAGAGCGGTGGCCTCGCGTGTTTCCTTTGACCGTCCGTGCGAATTTGGTGGGATCGCTGTTGCAGTGGGACAACCCGGTCGTGTGCTCCGTGAGGGACAATATCGTCATTCCTAAGATTGTCAGGCTTGGTCCTTTGTTAGAGCACACCAACTTCGAGTGCAAGCCTTTGCAGATTGCTAAATAGGCCACGCTTCTCCGTGTTTAAAACAATTGGCTTTGTTACGATATTTTTTAATTTTATAATAATAAATATTTATAGAAAATGACAGATGCCACCGGGACATTCATGTACTTAAATACGCGTGTGCCGTACGTCGAGGAACGAGAGAGTATATGTTGTCGAGGAATTGAGATGTTTTGCATAGGTGGCCTCCTCCTCCACCTTGGACTGAGTTTTGCAATGGAGGGATTTGTCATTAAGTGCACGCGCTTTCGTTTGCTTCCTGCACGCATGCAGTCTCTCTTACCCGCACAGGCGCACACGCGCACACGCTACTCTTCCCTTAGCGCGTGGCTCCTGTCATCGGAATGATTAGGGATTGATCTAAGTTCTAGCTATTTACTAAATTAACGATGCGTTATTTTTTGAATAATTTAAATTTACCTTTATTTTTAGCATATGCGCCAATAGTGATATCACATTTTATTTTTTACGGGATTAGAATTTCTATGATATTATAATCAATTATCAATATAAAAAAAATAATTATTTATAATTTAATGAGAACCTTATTGATTATTTTTGTTTGGATGGGCTTGAGTGGATCACACGCGGCCATTTAAAGATTTGGTTGCCGGTTCGACCACCACGCCTGTGCCTTTTTTTTCCCTCGCATCAGTCCCCCCGCGTTCTCTCTCTCTCTCTCTCCGGCGAAAGAGTTAGGATCTTCCGTTTGCTTTTACACTATCTGTCTCCGCCATCTGATCGAATTATTCGTTATATTGTCGATCCATCCTTTCTCAGTCATGAATCCGGAATAGTATGCCCAATTTCTGGCTTTATTATTATTTTTGTTAGGTCAAATTCGTCGGTTGCGTTGCCTTCTTTTTCAATCATTTTCCGAGTTTTGTTTAGGTTTCCTTCTTCCTTTTCAATGAGCTTGGATCTGGGATGAAGTAGATGAATTTTTTGTTTTGTTAGGTTTTCGTAGTTAATCCGGCGTTGTCTTTTGATCCTTTACCTTCCAATTACTTATTTTGGCAAATAGAGCGTTGAATTTACAAAATGACTGATTTTCATGCTGTTGATAGCCATTTCGATCTATGAACCGGAAAATTGACGAATCAGTTTCAGACAATAGATCATTTTTCCTACTGTTCGCAAATTTGGTTTTGACTATTGAATCAACTGACATATTAAATGAGATAGGTGTCTGTCTACATAAATAAGAGCCACATTCAATAATTCGTTAGGTAATTTCACTAGTTGCTTCTTTATTATGTTGAGAAGTGGTTTAGAACCCCACATAATTTTTCGTCGCGATAGAGATGAAGATCAAAATATATGGCTTCTCTGTTTTTTGAAGCTCAAGCTATGAAAAATGGTTGTAGAACTAATTTCATGATTTCTATTGCTCTGTATACCACTACTAATCTGTTTGGATTCAAGTGTTTGCATGTTTCTTACACACTGCTGGTTTTTGGCCTCATATTTTCTTATTGGCAGCGACTACTTGTTTAAACTTTTGCTTATTGGAGATTCTGGTGTAGGGAAGTCTTGTTTACTTCTGAGGTTTGCTGTAAGTTATTTCTCACTCCGTGTCTCTAATAATCTGTTTAGATTTATTTTCTAGCCCGCCTTATTTTTGTTGAGGCTACTATTGAAAAGTATCAAAATTATTTTTGATATAGTTGGCGTCTGTTACTCATCTGTAGTGTACTTATGTTGGATGCAATGAAAGGTTTCTGTTCATTTAACTCATGCCCTGAGTCTTGGGGCAAGTGAATTATCTATACTGTTTAATTGACATGTATCCTTATATTTGTTGTCGCTTCATGAACTAGGATGATTCATATCTGGATAGCTACATCAGCACCATTGGAGTAGATTTTGTATGTATTTTTTTAAACTTTAATAGAAGCACCATTTTCTTAATAGAAGCTCATGTTTATTGTTTTTTGTATTGCGACCGTAATGCAGAAAATTCGTACCGTGGAGCAAGATGGAAAGACCATCAAACTCCAAATTGTAAGTTTCAACTACTCTTCGGGTTGTCTTTTGGCATATTGTCTTATCTCGATTTGATCTGTCCTAAAGTTCTGCATCCTTTCTTTAATTATCATTGATTCTGAATCTTCTTGTTGCTTCTGAATTTGTTGCAGTGGGACACCGCTGGTCAAGAACGATTTAGAACAATTACTAGTAGCTACTACCGAGGAGCACATGGCATTATTGTATATGTGCTTGGTTTATAATTTTCCAACAAATTTTCACATGCAATTATTCTTTATTATTTGATAGTTCCCATGGATCAATGTGTAGGTTGTTTATGATGTCACAGACCAAGAGAGCTTCAACAATGTCAAACAATGGTTGAATGAAATTGACCGTTATGCTAGTGAAAATGTTAACAAGCTGCTTGTAGGTAATAAGGCTGACCTCACAGCAAATAAAGTCGTGTCATACGAGACTGCCAAGGTAAATCAAGTTTACTTTGAACAAGTCTTGTGAATAGATTGTTTTTTTAGCATAACAGCAAAATAAATCTATTGTTTTTCAGGCATTTGCTGATGAAATTGGAATTCCTTTTATGGAAACAAGTGCCAAAGAGGCTACAAACGTGGAACAAGCTTTCATGGCCATGGCTGCTGAGATTAAGAATAGGTATTTCTACAGGATGCACTATCACATGGTAAAAATGATCTAGGTGAAAATTAGGTAAAAACGATCTAGTAAGAACATTTTATATGCACATAATTTCCATTATTTTTTAAGTAATATCCTATTGCCGAAACCATCTTTATTATTTAACACACGGGCAACTTGATTTTTGTTGCAGTAATTATATTATTGTGAGTAATTAATTCTAAGATTGGCTTAGACCTAACTACCATTTTCCTCCTAGGATGGCTAGCCAACCCATGAACAATGCAAGGCCTCAAACAGTGCAAATTCGAGGACAGCCAGTGAACCAGAAGTCAGGATGCTGCTCTTCTTGAGGAAAAATAAATGGAAAATAAAAGGAGCTGTTGACCACCATTTACGTCTAAGTGTGCCACTGCTACATGACATGTATAAACCCATCTTTATGCTTTGATATTGAACATTGTTAACCGAATCGCTTCAGGATTTGCCTTTCATTTGTCCACCTTAGTTTCTCGCACCATGGTATCCATATTATTTGCATGTGTTCCTACTTCTAAACAATTATTGTGCGGTTTAGGATCCATGTTACTAGAATGTTTGAATGGACAAAAAAACTTGTTCAATGTCTGAATTGAAAAAGACCACGTACTTTGTTCTATTTGATCATAATTTTAATAAACATTAGGTAGTTGTCATTAAAACCATACGAACTAATCAAATCATTACGTCTAGCTATTTATAACAACCCAACCGAGCAAGCCAGAAAATTCTCTCACCCGTACCTAATCCACCCAATGAGGCAAGGCTAACAACCAAGACCAAATCAAATTTCAACTCGAACAACCCGAGCCAAAGTTAAACAAGTCAATGAACCAGGTCATTGGTCATCTCTACTTAAGCAATGTCCAATTGTGGTATGGGTTAGGCCCCGCACTAAAGATAAAAAAGTAGCTTAGTTAAAAATCGAACTGCTAGCACTAAAGATAGGAACTTGAACATGGCAGAAGATGTACACAAGATTGTCTAAATAAACATTTCAGTAAATTTCCATTTGTAAACCCCTCAAAAATCAAGGAGCCATACATAGTATTAGGAACTCCACAATGACACAAACAAATATGTTGGTAATTAAAAATAAAATAGAAATAAAATCTCACTTGGCACCCAATGAAGGGAACTGGCCGGGATCCTCGATTGATGGAGCTTGTCTGGTGGAGGCCGGTGCATTGGCACCAAAGCCACCTCTAGAACCACGGCCACGACCTCTTCCGCGCCCACCTGGGCTGTAGTATTTCTCCCCTTCAGCTGGCTTTAGGATGTTGGTTATGCTAACAGGCTAAAAACAAACAAAGAATATTCTTTAAATAGTATAAGAATAGTAATGTGAAGAAAGCTTAGCAAATCCAGTGACGACCCCTCAGGAAACTATCCATGGATGTTTGAAAACCCAGTCAAAATGGAGAAAGAACAGCATACAGGAAAAATGTACCTTTTTAGCTTTGTCTTCCTTTTCAGAGAGATCCTTGCGCCTGTCCTTTTCAGGAGCCTGACAAAGATGCTAAAATTTAGTGTCCTGAATTACAAATAGAATAGAAAGTATTCGGAAATCTAGAGTATAAGCAAGATTGAAAAGGTCGTGTGTTTCTCACCAATTTGATAAAAATGTCATCATTCCTCTTCTTGCTTGAAAGCTGCTGCATGGACCCAAACTCTTTATCAGCATCGACCTTCCTTTCCTCGGTCTTCAAGGACATCAGAGCTTTCCTTTTCTCTTCAAGTACCTTTTCATATTCTTCCAATGTCATCTCCTACGACAAAAGGCAAGAAGAACATCACATCATCAAAATATGGAAAGAATAAAACTAAAGAACATGCCTGAAGGACGTTACATCATCGAACTATGGAAAGACAAAGACCATGTAACAAAAAAAACTAGAAAAATAACCTTATCTTCAGGTTCCTTCTCTTCAACCTGATTCACTTGATTCTCCTTACTTGCATCAACAGTTTCATTCTCTTCCAACTGGCTTTCAGCTACGGTGTTTTTCTCATCTTCAACTGCATGCTCTCCACTCGCCCTTGATTTGGCAAAATAACAATAAAAGTATAGGAAAAAAACATATCTAATAGATCTAGATTTTCCTACTTAATAGTTTACTATTTGGAAAGAGTTACTCACGGAGCAATTTCATCAGTGGGAGATCCCCAGTTTCCTCGACCAGCCCCCTCTCGTTTAAACTCATTTCTAAACAATTATTATGAATATCATAAAGAGGGAAAAAAGCACAAATTTCAGGGAAGTTAAAAGAGCAGTCATTAGCAAGGAAAACTAACCCCCTTCCAGTCCCACTATGACGTTCATATACTCTGCGAGGACGTTCTCCATCTCCAGCTTCACCATTGCTAAAACGTTCTCCCTGTCGACCACCTCTGAAGGGGCCTCGAGGACCACCATAGCCCCGCCTTTCAGAGGACTTCTCATTATCTCTGTCTTCAGTTGGCTTGGACACACCAGAAAAGCCTCTGCTGCTCCCAAATTGATTTTCATTATTTGCCAAATCACGACCAAATCTACCTCCACCAACACCAGGACCAGATCCACGTCCACCTCCGCGAGCACTTCCTCGTCCAGCCTCAGTCTTTGCCTCTTTTACTATTTGCAATAAATAACAAGACTTCACCAGTCAAAGACCATAAATAAATTGGAAAGATCAGTTGACGTGAAAGAACGGTCATAAGATTAGAAAGGTTTTGATCTAATAATTGGTTTTCCATAATCCAAAATATAAGACTAAAATCTACATTTAGTTCTTACTTTAGTTGTTATCAAGGAAAGTGTTCAAAGATAGCAATGACTATTATAAATATCAAATAGTTCATACTTCAAAAAGTTTAGCAAATTTTCGAACAAAAAATACAATTAGTGATGTTTCCTTCTCTGTTTGTTTGAGCAACGCTTCCTGTCTTTTTATCAATGTAAATAAAGTAGTTTTACTTCCAAAAAAAATAGAGCATGGAGATAGTTTCGAAAAAGTTCGAATTCTGCTCTTATAATGGCCAATAAAGCAGCAAGAGTTTCAGACAAACAACCGAGAAAGAAGCTATTTCGGTTTTGCTTATTGCTCTCGCCCTTTGACGCAAAATAGCAAACTGCTAAATCTGAGGCATATAGGAGTGAGTATATACGAATATTACCAGCCAGGGCTGGAGGCAGCGGCTTCGACGGCAGCTTGGCCGGCTTAGCTGACTGAGACGATACAACGCCCGCTGGAGCCGATGTCTTCTTGACAGGAGCGACCTTTAGTTGCTGAGCTGCGATGAGTTGGGTCGGGTCTTCGTGGTCATCATCCACCAGAAGATCAAACGGGTTCGTGGTTGCCATTTCTCGTCGCTGTTTTTCTTCAAATACTGCCCACAGTAATCAGTCACAGCAACCACAAAACGCTAGAGCTTATCGAGATCCATGAGTAAGTGCTTACTGAAGATAGGAAAGCAAAAAATCTGAATCAAAATGAAAGAAGAGGAGAAGCTAGAAGTGAGAGGGAGTGAAGGAAGAGAAAAAACTCGGGGTCTGTGAACCCTAGCCAATGCGGCAGGAGGAATGAAGGTGGAGCGACCGAGTAAACCTAATCCACGAGTGGGATCTGTTGGCAAACGGGCAGGCCCACGATGTTTAAACATACAGAATTTTTTAGTCAAATGCAGCTCTCCTACTTATTAGGTTTAGTAGAGTTATTGCCCCCATGTGCATAGTTTAATTGGCTAAAAAATGATAGATTTGATACAATAATTTAGGTTGGACATCTGTGCTGTCCTAATGTGTGAGTTATTATTTCTAATATTTTGGTAGCTCCTTAGGATATCAGGTAATGATCTCTTATTTTTGGATTGCTGAGTCACTGTAATTTAACCTGCTCACAAACTGTCAGGCCGAAGTGTGGGAGCCTTGAGGACGAGAGATTTTGCCTTTTGTGTGCAAGGTGTTTAGTAGAGTTATTACAATTAATAAAAACATAAACTATTAAAAACTACAATTATCTTATCCTCACAAATTGCAAAAGGAAGCTCCTCTGTCACCTGTTATGGGTGTCTTTTCATCTTCTTTGAATGGTATCTCCGAGCGCAAATAAAATATAAGAAAGTAGAAGAATTGAAATTTCGTATGCACGAGTGTGACCGTAATGAGAAGATATTGAATATTAATGACGAATTCTCTATCAAATCCTTCCTCTCTGTATACATTATCAGAATCGCATCTATAAGCAGAGTTTAGTTGGTTTAGTTCTTAGCTTTGTCAACAAAAATCCACAAACAAACTTAAACACTTGTGAGCGAGTGTAGAGTGTGAGCGACGCAGGAGACAATATCGAAGACTTAAGAGCAAGTGTCAAATGCATATTGGTGAAGGGAGTGACAGTGCACCAACAATATCGATGATTGATGAGCGAGTGTTGATTGCAACCAAGGCGTCTAACGCTGCAAGGGGGGATGGTGATGGTGCGAGCAAACGCACTGTGTGAATTGCAACAATGCAAGCTAGACATGCTTGTAAGGTGCACAGGTGTCAAGTGAAGTCGTGATAGGCTAGAGACCCATGACAACGAATGTCTCTGTGTTTACAACTTTTTAAAAAAAAATTTAAATAATGAAATCGGCTTATGCATTACACCATTAACATTGGCTTATGCATTGATATAGTTATTAATTGGCTCATATGTAGCACGTGATTCTAGTGTGCTTCTCATATATATAGGGCTGCCTCCTTCTGTAAATATATTTTTTGTCCATTTGAGATAGAAAACAGAGACCTACGGTGAGAGGTTTAGGGGAAGTTTCCAGGAGCATATGAACATTTTGTCGATACGATGTTATACTGTAGAGAAATCCTCACAATAGTAGAAGTAAAAGGTTACTTGACCTCTGAAGAACTTAAGAAAACAACATAATGTAAGGAGGCTATTAGGAAGAAGTAGTATTAGTAAGAAACAGACAGCAAACAAGGGAGAATGAAGCTCTAAAAGGAAATCATGATCAAAACTTCAACAAGGCAAGAAATGTTCTTCTATGCCACAAGGAAGGTCATTAAAAGAAAGACTACAACGAAAGAAAGAGGAAACTTTGTGAAAAGAAAGCTGATACAAAGAATGTTTCGGTCACCTGTGACGGATATGAATCAACTGGTGTTCTAGTTGTTTCAAAGTTGCTATTAGCAATGCACCTTAGACTCGAGATCATCTGTCAATATGACTCCTAAGAAAGAAGGGTTACAAAACTTTCATAAAACAAGGTGTAAAAGCCACATTAGGAGGTCACAAATCATGCTAAATTGATGGAAAATGATGGATTCAAATTAAAATTTTTGACAATACATAATATGATATATGTGTAGGACCTCAAGCTCAAGTACTTCTATCAAAATCAATCGATAATAGTAGTAACGTATACTCTGACATTATAATGCATCTATCACTTAAAACACTCACGATATTTGCTTTTAAGCCTTTGTTACAAGACAATTACTATCGCATGTCCAATAAACTCCTCAAGCAATTGTGTTCCATCAAAATCAAACTTGTGATCTTATTTGTAATACCACTTGTAAGATTTTAGATCTCATCAATCATACTAAAATCAATTGAGGATAATAGAAGTGTATAACACCAACGATGTTTGATTGTCACTCTATTCTAAGCCTGCCACAAGATAAATAGAGTTCTCATGTTGCTCACTATATAGGCTTTATTAGCGGAGGAATATCTTAAAAAATTCTAAAATCTGCTTTGAATCAAATTTGCCTGCATTATCATTGATATTTATGATAAAAAAAATTTATAAGTAAAAGTCCTAAAGTATTTGACACTTGAAGTTTTACTCGACCGTAGTTCATCAGACATCTTTTTTATAATAGCTCGGCTAGATACTGGAATAGATACATAACATGTCGTTACAACAACTTTTGCCCAAAATATTTTAAAATAGAGTATTCAAGGAACAGTTTTATCTAACTCTTTTAGAGATATATTTTTGCTCTCAACAACATTGAGATTCCACAAGTTCTTTACAAGAGATTCCTTAACCTACAAAGAAACAAAGTCTAGTAGTTGTCTTAGGCGCTTAAATTCCTTTGAGTCCTAAAAAGTTAGTATAGATTTTCTTAAGAACCCACAATTTGAAAAGCTAGAAATTTGCTACTGTTATACTCTATAAGGGACAAGAGAATGATTTATAACCCGCTCTTGCATGCCAAATCGATGACATTGGTTAAGATTGTAGACCATAACCAACACACATGAGACCAACTAGTCTTTGATTGCTTATGAATTTTGAAATAGAAAACTGAAAGAATTGAGTCAACACAAATGAAGAGCTGATAAGCAAAAACCAAGCCCGACCAACATTTGAAAATGAGCCCTAAAACGAAGTGATTGATTAAATTACAATAGATACAAAAGTGAAGGCTTTTGCAAAATGGAAAGCCATCTTGCATAATTATCTTCGATAGGAATAAAGAGTGATGCACCTTCCAAGAAGGGATGCAAAAGGAGAAAGTGAAGCGAGTGGGGCTCATGCTCCACTAACACATTAATGGCCTTCACTCTTTTCCATTAGTTTTTCAATTAATTATATAATAATATAATTTCTAAACCTTCAAATAAATTAACTCAATCTAACTATCTTGATCTTGAAAATGAAATACACAAAGGGTGTGACATTAACTTTGCAAAAGATAATGAGTAGACTCTTATACATGGACCCAAATGTGGGATTAAAATGACCGTATAATCTATATTAAGTTTATCTTCTTAATTATTTTACGTGTTAAGTTTTGATGAAAATTAAAGTGTTATTAATATGTTATAATTAAAATAATTATTATATTAATTATAATTCAATATATCATGAGATAAATTAAAATAATATGTTAAAAATTAGGTTTGAGATTCCCCTGACTAATAAAAAGAAGACAGCACAATGACAATCATGAAGGCAGTGACGTCATCATACATCTAATCCAGAGGCATTTAATCACGTGCTGGATGAAAACAAAGCCCTTCCTTTTCCACGCACACTCGAACCACTTTCCTAGAAGCCGAGCCACCAAGAAAATCAAAGAACGGAAGCTTAAATAAACTAAAATATTAATTTTTTTGTGTCCCAGTGCATGAACGATGAACCTAATAATGCTATATATATAATATTTACTCCCACTTCGAATATCACTCGGTTCTCAAACTGATCCCACGCAGAACCCGAGATGTCGGATTTCGGGTTGTTTGAAGCTGTTTGCCGCCATTTAATCGACGACCCAGAAGCACGGCGAGGGCTTGAATCGGTCACCCCGGTTTTCTGTCGGAGCTCCAGTTTTGGAAGCGTGTACCCGTGTTTGACTGAGAGTTGGGGCGTGCTGCCGTTGAAGGAGAACGATTCCGAGGACATGGTGCTCGCCGGAGTCCTGCGAGACGCTGTCAGCTGCGGTTGGGTTCCATCGCTCAATTCTGCGTCAATGGCGAGTGGCGTTTTTGAAACTTCGCGAGTAAAACCCGAAGCGGAGCTGGAGAGTCTTTCGTTGGTTTTTGGGGAAGATCGGTCGCCAGCGCCGCCAGTGGCTTCGTCGGAAAGTAAACACTACAGAGGAGTTCGCCAACGGCCTTGGGGAAAATTTGCGGCGGAGATTCGTGATCCGGCGAAAAACGGCGCCAGAGTGTGGCTGGGGACGTTCGAGACGGCAGAGGATGCGGCACTGGCGTATGACAGAGCCGCCTACAAGATGCGCGGCTCGAAAGCGCTTCTGAACTTTCCGCTTCGAGTCAACTCAGGGGAGCCCGACCCGGTTAGAGTGACCTCAAAACGATCCTCGTCCGGCCGGTGCCCATCATCGCCAAAAGGGTCTCCAAAACGCCGGAAGACGATTGAAAATACTGTAGCTCAGCCAATTTCGGCGGCAAAACCGCCGTTAGCTCGGTCTGCTTCAGTCGTCAGACAAGCCCATTTTGTTGATGGGTGAGGGAGAAACACCTGTAATTATATTGAAATTGTACAGCGTATCCACTTTTTGGGCCTTACATAGTAAAAGAAGGATCGAGTTTAGTAAAGTTTGATTTTTAGTGATTAAGATGCAATTAAATATTTGCACCAAGTGTCGAACAAATTAGCAAACGAATTGTTGAAAATCATTTTAAATCTAGGCTTGGGCCGGCCACGACGGCTTTCAAATAGAATTAACCAAACCGTTTAGTTTGTATTTTAGATTTAAGACTAAAACCGAATACTTGCAAGAGCCAGTTTATGTACAATTCCCTAAAAAAACCTTGGAAAAATAATGTACGCATGCCCAATGTCTCGAGCTCTTTGACAAGTATGAAATTGCCATATCATCTAAGGAAGCATTATTTACTGTGATCGTAAATGCTTGGTCACTTCCACATTTTAGGAAACAGTGTCAATTAACTTTCAAATTGTTTTCAATGTGACCGTTTCTTGTTCGGTGACTGGCGCAGCACCACACTCCATGGGCGAGCCTGATTGTCGATTCTCATAGATGAGACTGATTGTTGATTGTCGACTATGATTCTCGTAGGTGAGACTGATTATTCTCAGCTCGTTGCTAAACAATAATCTCGTAGATTTTGATTCAATTAGAGTTTGTTTTGCCACTGAATTGATTTCATATGATCTTGGATCTATCTTTCCACAGGAAACCAAGCATTCCTGGGCAGGGCTATATCACAAGGTTTTCTATGTTCTTTTTGTTGGTTTCTTAGAAAGTTAAAATAGAAGGAGAAGACTAACATTACACTTAAGGAGGGTATGCTTGATCTTTCTATAAAATGTAAGTCTGTTATAATGTGGTTAAAAACGTATTTGAACAGTATTCAACCTCAAATCTTTCTATATAAACTATTCAATATCTTTCTTTTAGTTTTTATATATTTTGGTTTTTAGATAGAAATATGTTTGATTTGATACATAGTTTTGTTTAGCTGTCATTTAAAAATGGAAAGTCAAACCTTTCACGCTAATATAAGTATGAATTCAAAGAAAGATATTTTGGTTCAAAGTTTGATATCAGTTTGTACAAAATACAATTATTGTTCCCAACTTTATGTCTGTCACCTCGAAAGAATACCATAGAGAACCAAAAAAGAAGAGCAAAAAAGAAATTGAGAAAAAAGTACTTGAAAAAGAAGTGCATGAGCATTGTGATTCAATGTCTTACAGTGCAACCCACAATCTGCAGGATGCTCTTTTATTTCTTTTATAATTGCACTGCCACAAATTGGATACTCTTTTATTTTTTTTTATCTTAGTATGGGCAAAAAATATTGGGGTTGGTTTGAAAATATTTTGTTGTTAATTCGTTGAATGTTACCTTGAAAATATTAATCAATCCAATTAGTATTAGCAAGTTCTTCAGTATAAACTGCATGTCACAATTATGGTGAACTAGATGATTTCTAAAATATCATTAGAACTCATTGGAGTTTGATTGAATTGCTTGAGGCATTTCATTAATAGACTAAACATCTTTTAAATCAAACATATAAACTCAAGGGGTAATTAATAGAATCGGTGCACAATAATTTTGAACTCATACTTCTTACCATGCAAAGGGAAGAGAGTGAAGGAAGAAATATTGCAAAAGGCAACGCCCGCCTCAAATTTATATAGAAATTATGTTCAATCATTATTCGCGTTGTAGCACTGACTATGACGCAAGCAACAGCGGAGAGTTAGCACCTAAGGATTCCCAGCCGAACCATTTTATAAATCTTGATTTAATCTTTTTTTTCATTTTGCCTTTTCTATTATTGCTTCATTTTACACTAGTGTTTATCGAGTTTTATTAAATTTTATAAAATCACAAAACCCATATTTACATTTTATTTTTACGTGTTTCTGCATAAATATTTGAAAAGCTTTAAAATCGTTATCTTCTTGGGATCGACATTTTTTATATCATTTGACTATGCACTTGCGATCGTGAATGATACGATTTGCAAACAATCAATTATAAGTCTGTACGTGAAAGTGATTTACCGCCTAAGTTGTAGGTGTGTGTTGCCTTCACCACTCGTCTCTCAAGCAGCTAGAAAAGTGTTAGGTGATGAAAATGACTTAAATACACATACTTATATTGAGTATTAACAGTTGAATGATTTATTAAAAAAAATACATGTTTTATCAGAAAATGATGGTGCATTGCGCAGAACTTTCAGACATTATTTATTAGTACCTATTTAATGCCGATGCGCAATAATCCATGCAAGGTTTGTGGCACACGAGAAGAGAAAAGATTCAGCTTAGCTTTCAAAAGATTGGTTAAATCCTTGTCTAAGGGAAACAAATCATATGTTTTTGAAATTGGAAATATACTCAAAAGCAGTTGAAATTGAAAGAGAGGGAGAGACAACAGCCAAAAAATACATATCGTAAAGAGAGGGAGAAGATCGGGAAGTGGGTGCAGAGGAAATGAAGAGGAGAAACATTTTCTCTATGGATTGTTTCTTGTTATTTTTCATGTAATTATTACAGAATTCAACTAGTATTCCCCCTTCGTATGCATGAAAAGAATTTATTACTGAGTAAAGACTAACTAAATTTAATTGGAAATTCTTAGCCGTTTAATGTTGATGCCATAACATTGTCAGCAACTTTTGATTGAAACTTGTCAATTGTAAGATAAATATTTTTTATGCTACTTAAATTGTGCAGTCGAGTGCAAATAAGATATTGATTATTGGCATGTAGATTATACACTACTAAAGAATCTTCAAATTTTTACAACTTAAATTTAAAATGATCAAATTTTCTTTCATTAATCATAATGATACATGTGATGGTGATAGATTGTCGTTCAATAGTCACTTGAAGGCCAACTAAACTTTGGCAAAGAGGAAAGGGACTCGCCACTTTGGAGCCTGTAAGCCCTATTTGCGAGCCAAGTTCTTGAGCCGACTTGAGCTTTATTGCTTTCAAGCTCACCTGGCTGACCAACTCCCTCGAAAGACCATTTTAATAATCAGTAAAGTTAACCTTACAAACTAATGACATAAGTATTCTCTTATTATATGCGATTAAAAAATTCATTAGCGTGTCAAATAAAACATGATCCAATTATGTAACAAGTAACTATTTACCGTTTATTAAAATTGTACCACCTTAATTGTAACATAGTTTTTTAAGAAAACTAAACTCTCCATAAAAATAAACAATCTAAAATACTAGGGATTGTAGAAAAGGCTTGGGGATATTAAATTTGAAGATGGATGATTTAGAATCACATTGATACCTAACAATTTGATATTACTTTTGGTTGAAATTGAAATGAGAGTATAATTTCATGAGTTTGCTTTTATTTTTGCAATTGGATTTAATTCAGCAGACAAATCAAAATTCCTTATAGGGTTTGTTAGGATCTCGAATACCGACAACGATTAAGAAGACGAAATAAGAGAAAGATACACATGTGATTTTCATGGTAACACCAATCAGTGTACCTCCACGGCGGTATCATCAGCAACTATATTAGGGTTTTTTACAAATTATGGTTACAGACATGGGCCTAAAAGAAACAGATGATCGTGGGCTGGGGCTCCGCCCCCCTACCCCTCGACAACCTCACGGCGGAGGTTGAACCACCCAAAAGAACTTGGAGTTACATTAGACTCCATAAAATCCAACAATTCTCCCACTTGGAGACTAATCCAGCCTACCAAGTAAAATAAAAAAACAACCACTATCAAATAATATGCTGAACCGCAACATCTGCAAGGTAATCACAGAAGACCAACTGAGGTTTTACACAACCCTAGTTTCCCAACATCAACACACTTTGTCAGCATGTCTGCTGGGTTCTTCGCGCCCTCAATCTTCTCTAAGCGCAACTCGCCTTTCTCCACCAAACTCCTGGAGAAATGGTATCGCATTCGGATGTGTTTTGTCCTGGAATGATACACATGGTTCTTCACAAGCTGTATGGCACTTTGACTGTCAGTGTGAAGAATTTTGTTATGCTGTTTCTTACCCAATTCTTCTAGATAATCAGTCAACCAGATCACTCCTTAGCTGCTTCAGCAATAGCAATGTATTCAGCCTCAGTGGATGACATAGCAACACACTTCTGAAGTCGGGACATCCAGCTCACTGCTGTACCATCTATAGCGTAGACATATCCTGATGTACTCTTACTAGTATCCCCATCTCAACTTAGATCAGCATCTACAAAGCCTTGTAAGACTACATTGTCATTTCCGTAACAAAGTGAAGTTGTAGATGTACCTTTCAAGTATCTCAAGATCCACTTCACAGCTTCCCAATGTTCCTTCCCTGGGTTTGACATATATCTTCTTACAACTCCCACTGCATGTGCTATATCAGGTCTACTGCAGACCATAACATACATTAGACTTCCAACTGCAGAAGCATATAGAACCTTTTCCATTTGTGTGCCCTCCTCAGTGGTCTTGGGTGATTGCTTCTTTGAAAATTTTAGATGAGTTGCCAAAGGAGCATTTCTAGGCTTTGCAGTCAACATCTTCATTCCTTTGATGCTCATATGTCCAAGTCTGTTGTGCCACAGACTTGAACTACAGGCACTTCCAACAACAGCAGCCATGTTTACACTACCTGTAGTAGTGTATAGAGTTCCAAATTTCAATCCATGTGCCACAACCATAGCACCCTTGACAATCTTCCAAGAATTCTTTCCAAACTCTGCTGTATAACCTGCACTATCCAACTGACCCATGGAGATCAGAGTTTTCTGGAGACCAGGAATGAATCTAACGTCCTTTAACGTCCATTTACCCCCTCCTGGGGTTTGTATGCAAACATCTCCTTTTCCTTCAATCTCCAATGATTTATTATCAGCAAGATACACCTTTCTAAAATTTCCAGCTTTGAAATTCTGGAACAATGCTTTGCTTGGAGATGAATGGAAAGATGCTCCTGAATCCAGGATCCATGATTCGACTGGGCTTTCCACACTGAGGACTAAGGCATCCCCAAAATCTTCTGTTGAGTTCACAGAATCACTATCTTCACCAGTCTTTTGACCCTGCTTTTTCTTAGGCTTCGTGCATTCATTTTTGAAATGCCCTTTTTCTGAACAATTCCAGCATGTAACGGATTTATTTGGTGATTTTCCACGCTGCTTGGATTTTGATCTGACATGCTTGTTCGCACCTTTTGTCTTGTTTCTACCCCTTCGATCAACATTGGGAGCACTTCCAGATGACTCTCCGAGTTCTCTCTTTCGAATGCTTTCGCTGAGAACTACAACACGGATTTCATCAAATTTCAGCTTCTCAGATCCTCGAGAACTACTAATCGCAGCAACAACAATATCCCAAGATTCGGGTAAAGAAGACATCAAAATCAGGGCTTTAACTTCATCTTCAAAAGTAATATCAACAGAGGTCAATTGACTGATAATCATATTGAACTCATTTATATGATTGGTTACAAATCCACCTTCAGTCATCTCTAAATTGAATAGTCTACGCATCAAATATACATTGTTCATCGCGGATGGTTTTTCANTCTTTCCAAACTCTGCTGTATAACCTGCACTATCCAACTGACCCATGGAGATCAGAGTTTTCTTGAGACCAGGAATGAATCTAACGTCCTTTAACGTCCATTTACCCCCTCCTGGGGTTTGTATGCAAACATCTCATTTTCCTTCAATCTCCAATGATTTATTATCAGCAAGATACACCTTTCCAAAATTTCCAGCTTTGAAATTCTGGAACAATGCTTTGCTTGGAGATGAATGGAAAGATGCTCCTGAATCCAGGATCCATGATTCGACTGGGCTTTCCACACTGAGGACTAAGGCATCCCCAAAATCTTCTGCTGAGTTCACAGAATCACTATCTTCACCAGTCTTTTGACCCTGTTTTTTCTTAGGCTTCGTGCATTTATTTTTGAAATGCCCTTTTTCTGAACAATTCCAGCATGTAACAGATTTATTTGGTGATTTTTCACGCTGCTTCGATTTTGATCTGACATGCTTGTTCGCACCTTTTGTCTTGTTTCTACCCCTTCGATCAACACTGGGAGCACTTCCAGATGACTCTCCGAGTTCTCTCTTTCGAATGCTTTCGCTGAGAACTACAACACAAATTTCATCAAATTTTAGTTTCTCAGATCCTCGAGAACTACTAATCGCAGCCACAACAATATCCCAAGATTTGGGTAAAGAAGACATCAAAATCAGGGCTTTAACTTCATCTTCGAAAGTAATATCAACAGAGGTCAATTGACTGATAATCATATTGAACTCATTTATATGATTGGTTACAGATCCACCTTCAATCATCTCTAAATTGAATAGTCTACGCATCAAATATACCTTGTTCATCGCGGATGGTTTTTCACACATATTTGACAGCGCCTTTAATAGATCTGATGTAGACTTTTCGCTGACGATGTTAAACGCCACGTTTCTGGACAACGTCAATCGGATCAACCCCAGTGCTTGTCGATCCTTGAGTTTCCACTGTTCTTTCGTCATAGAATCCGGCTTCACCTCTAATAAGGGTTCGTGAAGATCTTTCTGGTACATGTAATCTTCAACATGCATCTTCCAGAAACTGAAATCGGATCCATCAAACTTCCCAATCCCGATTCCGATCTTTGAACTCTCCATTCTCACAGATCGTTTACGATTCAACCTCGCTTTGATACCAGTTGTTAGGATCTCGATTACCGACAACGATTAAGGAGACGAAATAAGAGAAAGATACACAGGAGATTTTCGTGGTAACACCAATCAGTGCACCTCCACGGCGGTATCATCAGCAAATATATTAGGGTTTTTTACAAATTAGGGTTACAGACATGGGCCTAAAAGAAACAGAGGATCATGGGTTCTGGTGCCAACCCTACAAGGTTCATAAAACCTGGAGTTACATTAGAGCCCAAAAGAACCTGAAGTTACATTAGACTCCATAAAACCCAACAGGGTTATGGTGCCAACCCTGATGACCTTACAAGGTGTGTTGTTACTTATTAACACAACACCTTTAATCTCATATGATGAAATCAATTTGTGACTATAAATCAATGAAATGAGCAAGCTGCAAAATCTACTCACTATTGGCTTCAACTTTCCTGTCACTACAAGAAGATCTTCATAGCAATCATCTTCCACAACAATAGTACATTAAGCATCATCATTTATTTCCCTTTCTCAATAGCTCTTTTAACATTATGTAATTCTCGACACTCAAATTTGATCTGTCTCTCTTTCGTACTGAAGAACATGTTCTATCACCGTTGCTTAATTTTTATTTGTCTCGCGAATCATGAACATCAATGCTTTTGTTGCTCAGATCTCTTGTTTAACATGGAAAGATGAGTCTTTCTCATTGACATTCAAATCCCACGACTATTTACTTCATCTTCTCATTTGACAGCAAAACATCGTAAATCTCTTTCTAAGATAGATTCTCTTACTATGTAGAATTTTTTCTGAAAATACCAAATGAAGCAAGCAACGAAAGTAATAGCACTAAAGCCAGATTCTCCTTATCGTGTTTGCATCGAATAGTTTGTAGAGTTGAAAATAATTCCTTAAATGCAATCAAGTGGTTTTCAACTGAAGTATCTTCCATCAACTGATGAGCACATAACTACTTCTTCGAAAACAACTTATTTGTTAAGATTTTCTTTATACGCAACTTCTGTAATTTTATCCATAAATCTCTGATAGTGTTCTCATTTAAAAACATCATGTCAAATCTAATTTGATAAATGCAGTCATATAGTAAGGACTTTTCGATTCTTCTAAATTTTTTGGTCTTCATTCAACATATGCAATTGATTGAGCCTAAATAAGGCTTAATCCAAATTCATGTCTGCGAGCACGCCTCACAAGACCTACAACAATTGTAACTTATTGTATATTTCATTATAATATCAAACATGAACGAATCCTTTGCTAAAAAAATATGTGGCTTTAACAAAGTATTAATTACCAAATATTCACTTCAAAACTTGGAACCAAACACAATATCACAAATACAGAAAATCGGATTCCCAAAAAATCAGCAATAAATCCACCAAAATTTTAAAATAGTTCTAAAGAATCTAAATTTTCTAAAGCGATAATAAAATTGCAAGAAAAATTACACTAAATAAGAATCTGAATCTAAATATTTCTAAATCAATAAATAAATTGAAAAATATAGAAAATATTAATTAGAATTATAGTCCAAATAGTTTTAAATCGATAAAGCTCGAAAAATTTTAAATACAAAGTCTTCTAACTAAAGTAATTTAAAATATATTTTTTTATTAAAATTTCAAATATTTATCTTTTCAAATCTATTTATCGACTATTGATTTACTTCTTATCTAGAGACAACATGTGAGGTAGGGAGACTTTAATAGACGTTTTCTTCGCAGATGGCAAACAAAAATATTTCTCTCTTCACTGTCGAAGAAGGCAGGGACTCGACAAATAAAAGTGGATTTCCTTCAAGAAATGTGAGTTTATTCAACAAAACCTTTCCAGGATGATGAAGATGCAACAAAAGAAGCCCCAAGAACAAAGTTCCTATTTTGTTGTTTTTATTAAATCTCTCATTTTTCTAAATAAAAATTACAAATTCACTCATCAAATCGCAAGCCGTTTGATACCTTCAATAAATCAAGAATTTGATTTCCGGAAACCTTCAAATTCTCTATGATACACATTGTTTATAATCGAACAACAATAATTGGGAGGATAAAAATAAACACAGAATATAGAGACATTTACGTAGATATCTCAAAAGAACAAAACATCCGTGGAAAAATTAGAAATTCAACAATACAGAAAAATCCTATTATTGATACACAGACCCGACCTAACCTTCCTACAATTCTAGTCAACAAATTCTAACCGTTTGTTTTAACAATGGAGATTAGTATTGAGTTGAGAAGAGGTTTATGTGCCATGCAGTTTTTTTATAGAATTTATTTTAATGTAGAATGGTGTTCATAAAGTTATCGATTAATCTTATTATTCCCAACTTCAAATTTATAATTTAAATATTACAATGTCATTTTTTTCTTCTCATAATTAAATTATTTCTAGGAGTGAAGAGAATTTCCTACATTGCCAATGATGGTTTTCTTACTACTACAAGTTAGAAGAATGTTGTTGATTATCAGATCTGTTGAAAATTATAAACTTGATTTCTTATAAGAAGTTAGGAGAAACTTGCAGAAGGTTGAAGAAACCTATATAAGGTTAGAGAAACTTGAAGAAGGTTGGAGAATCCTATAGAAAGTTGAAGAAACTAGTAGAAGCTTCTAGAACCTTATAGAAGTATAGAGAAACTTATGGAAGATTATAGATCCTTCTAGAGACTAAATAATGACCGTTAGATTAGAATTAAGATGGTTTAATCCTAGCTATTAGTTGAGGAAGTGCCACTAATATAAATATGTGTGATGTATTTGAGTTTGATGTACCCCAAAAACAGTTGAGTAAATAGAGTAGTCTTTTCTTCTAAACTCTCTAAGTCTCTCCTTACTCTAAAATTATTTTTCCCAACAAAGTGGTATTAGAGCATGAAGATCCTTCCTGAAAAGATGACAAATGATAGTATGGTTCCTTTCTAAGTCCCAACTCTCAACAAGAGTAACTACGACAATTTGAACATCAAGATGAAGGCCCTCCTTGGTGCGCAAGACGTATGGGAAAAGTCGAGAAAGGTCACACCAAGCCGGAGGAAGATGCAAGTCTATCTCAAACTCAAAGGGATAACTTGAAAGACTCAAGAAAGAGAGACAAGAAGACTCTTTATCCCATCTATCAAGGACTAGATGAAGATGCATTTGAAAAGATTTCAAAAGCAAAGACGCCAAGGGAAGCATGAGAAAAGCTTCAAACTTCTTACAAGGGAGCAGATCCAGTAAAAAAGGTACATCTTCAAATTTTAAGAGCCGAGTTTGAAACTTTACGTATGAAAGAAGTAGAAGTCATCTCCGACTACTTCTAAAGGGTCTTAAAGGTGACCAGTCAGTTAAAGAGAAATGGTAAAAAGTTAGATGATGTGAAAATTATGGAGAAAATTCTTAGATCAATCGATTCAAAGTTCAAGCATATCGTCACCGTTATCGAAGAAACAAAAGATTTGGAGACAATGATTATGAAGCAACTTTTGGGATCATTGCAAGCCTAGGAAGAAAAGAAAAAAAAAGGGAGAGATCATGNTAGATGATGTGAAAATTATGGAGAAAATTCTTAGATCAATCGATTCAAAGTTCGAGCATATCGTCACCGTTATCGAAGAAACAAAAGATTTGGAGACAATGATTATGAAACAACTTTTGGGATCATTGCAAGCCTAGGAAGAAAAGAAAAAAAAGGGAGAGACATAACAAAGAAGAAAGTGATTGCAAGAACCAATAAAGACAAGTCCATGGTCAAGGACGAGGACGAGGACGAGGTTGTTGATATGGACGAGGTTGGAGACCCAACAACAAAAACAACAATTTTCAAACAGGAGAAAACTCAACAAAAGGCAGTGAGAAAGACGTTTCAAAATAGAGGTATGACAAGTCTCATATTAAGTGTTACAATTGTCTGAAATTTGGTCATTACACTTTCGAATGTAGAGCTCCTAAAAACAATCAAATTAAGGAGAAGGCCAACTATGTTGAAGAAAGAAGTCAAGAAGACGACACAATATTATTCACCTACAAAGGTAATGAAATTGAAGAAGATAACATATGGTACCTAGACACAGGTGCAAGCAACCATGTGTGTCGAAAAAGAAGCATGTTTGTGGAGCATGACCAATCTGTCGGCGGCACTATAACTTTTGGAGATGAATCCAAGGTTGCAGTACAAGAAAAAAGTAAAATTCTTATCCACTTAAAGAATGGAGAGCACACATTTATTTCAAATGTCTATTATGTGCCGAATTTGAAAAACAATATCTTGAGCATGGGTCAACTCTTAGAGAAAGGTTATGATATTCACTTGAGCGATGATAACCTTTCTATAAGAGATAAAACCAACAACTTAATCTCAAAGGCGCCGATGTCAACAAATAGAATGTTTATTCCGAACATTCAAAATGAAGCTACTAAATGTCTAAAGACGTGTTATCTTAGCTATGGCATCTTCGATTCGGGCATCTAAATTTTGGAGGCCTACAATTATTATCAATAAAGGAAATGGTAAGAGGACTACCTTGTATTAATCATCCCGATCAAGTTTGTGAAGGATGTTTACTTGGGAAGCAATTCAAGAAAAACTTCCCAAAGGAGTCTAACTCAAGAGCTAAGAAGCCGCTAGAACTCATACATACAGACGTGTGTGGTCCAATCAAGCCAAGCTCACTCCGTAAGAATAACTACTTTCTTCTATTCATTAATGATTTCTCAAGAAAAACATAGTTATATTTCTTGAAGCAAAAATCTGAGTTCTTTGAAGTCTTCAAGAAATTTAAAGCTGTCGTTGAGAAGGAGAGTGGACTAAAGATCAAAGCTATGAGATTTGACCATGAAGACAAATTTACCTCAAAAGCATTTCAAGAGTTCTGTGAGATCCAAGGGATATGATGATTTTTAACAGTCTCAAGATCACCTCAACAAAATGGTATGGCAGAAAGAAAGAATCGAACTGTAATAACCCTCAGTTATTTTATGAATTTTTTGATTTTAAGATGAAAGCGTTTAAGATTATTTTTATGAATGTCGCTTAAATATTAAAGTGTTAAAGTATTTTGGATATTGGTAAATTAGTAGGTCGAAGGTGAAGAAGGAAATAATTGATTTCCGGTCGACTGCTATGGATTAGCGGTCGACACCTTGTTTATCGGTCCCCCAGGATCGAGGAGGGATCGACACAATATATACTTTCGGTCGACCCCAGGATCGAAGAGGGGTCGACACAAATAACGCTCGAGAATTCTTTCGGTCGACACAATGGACGAGCAGTCGACACTTTCCCTGACTTAAGTTGAAAAGTCAGCTAAAACGTGGGGAAATCTGATTTATGGACGTAAAAGAAATGTTGATTTTGTTTAATTAAGAGATAAGAAGGCATGGTCTGCCATTTACCTCCCATCACGATTTCTTTTCCCTATCTTTTCTGAAGTTCTCACGTTGATCAAGAGAAGAGTGATGTTGAGAAAGAAAGAGATATTGAGAGAGAAAAGAGTAAGGAAACTGAAGTTCAAGGTAATTTTCTATCCTCTGAGTTTCTTTTGAGTTCAGTAAGGATAATATTATGGTATTGTTTGAATTGATGGATAAAAATGAAGGATTTCATGTAGATTGTTAGAAAATGAGTTAAGTATGGACAAAGTTAGAGTTCTGGAAATTCGGTCGAGAAGTAGTACGAATTAGAGTTGTTTCTTTCATAAGAGTTAAAGTAGACTCTTAGAGTGATTTATAGACGTTAAAATCACTCAATTCGAAGTTATGTATAAAAAGTTATGGACATCGTAAGTCAGTGTACGAAAACTGAGGAGAGTTTGGGTCGACCCCTTGTAGTTTGGGTTGACCGATTCTCGATTTAAAAATGCGACGTGTCTGTTTTGTCAACATGGGTCGACCCCTAATAAGTTGGGTCGACAGGTCCATGATTTTTAGAGAAGTATGCTCACTAATATGTCTCAATACTTAATGTTGCGTTAGTTTTCCGAAATTGGTGTCTTTTAAGAAGTTATAGTGGACTCCTTAAGGAACGATTTGACACCTTAATCATCAAAAATGGATCATTAACGAGGAAGTTATAGTCATCTGAAGTTGGAATAGAAAGTTAAGATTTTATGTAATTTCTGATCCTTATATGATTTATATGTTTAGGTCATTTATTGGATTAAAAAGGGACTCAAGTGGATTGATTCAAGATAGCTGCTAAGGTAAGTTAATGTTGCATGTGATTGGCCCTAAGGGGACTACATTACAAAGATTAGGATTTTATGATTTTGAAATATGCTGGATTGTTTGGGTGTAATGCACAATACACTTACCTCAATTTATTTGAGAATAGGTTTGTGTGCCTTGTTTGATGATTGATTGATTTTTGGTGTTAGAATAAAGATGCATGTTTAGAATGCTTGCAATGTTTGAATTGTATATTTTATTGCATGTTTACATGTTCATGCATTTTAATTGTTCACGCATCATGGTTTTAAGAAAAATACGAAAATGCTTTACATGCATGATTTTCATGATAATATGCAACGGGTCGCTGAAGGAGGAGCTCGAGTTAGACTGCCTCGAGGGAGGCCAAATGGTGTCTACTCTCTCCCGTGGTACCTTCAACGAACAAATAATGAAAAAAAAGAAATGAACGAAATGTACGTAAATAGTTACATGGCGGGGTTGAGTTTGACTGTCCCAAGAGGTTGGATCAAATGGTGCCTACTCTCCCCTAGACGGTATTACCCACATTAATTGGACTGTTAAGTGAAAGAAAAGAAACGAAATGAACGATACTGAACTGCATTGTTTTTGTAAAGCAGCATATGCTTAAAGGTCTCATAAATGTTTTATTATTATGGATTAACTTACTGAGCGTTAAGATCATTAGATAAGCTTTGTAATGTAGGTGATGAAATAAATAATGTGGATTCTACTTACCGCTGATAGATGCTCGAGGTGGTGAAGTATGTTTATTGCTGAAGATTGTGGCTGTTAGTGCGATTTTGACCGGTAGGTGGCTCATGTAAATGGAAATGTTTTTTTTGAAAACTAATGTATAATATTATGTTTAGTTTGTAACTGTTTTGTTATAAGTTGGTCTTAATGTTAAGGTACAAGTATGTTTTGGGTTACTTATTACGAATATAATTGATTTTGATGAAGTCAAATAAAAGTCTTTCGCTGTATTTTTATCTCAAGGATTTCAAATTGATAAGTTTTACCTTAAATTGTTTAAAGTAGGTACATGTGTAAAAAGAAAATTTTAATTAAGCAAAGGAAAAACTGGACGTTACACGAACAATTCTTGAAATGACGAGAAGCATGCTCAAAAGCAAGAGACTACCCAATGAGTTATGGGCAGAAGTAGTTGCATGCGCAGTTTATCTATCTAATCGATCTCCAACAAGAAGCGTATGAGGAAAAACACCACAAGAAGCATGGAGTGGGCGGAAGCCTAACATTGCTCATCTAAGAGTTTTTGGGAGTATAGCCCATGTGCATGGACCTTCGAGCAAAGAAGCAAGCTAGATGAAAAAAGTTACAAGTACATCTTTATTGGCTACGACGACAACTTCAAAGGTTATAAACTCTACAATCCTAATACTAGAAAGACAATCATCAGTCGAGATGTTGCATTTAATGAAAAAGGAGAATGAGATTGGAGATCATGTAATGAAGATCACAATTTTTTTTCATACTTCGAGGATGATAGCATGGAGCAATCAAGGATGGAGCAAGAGTCTACTACCCCACCAACTTCACCAATTGCAAGTCCTCAAGGAGATGAAATCTCAATGGAAAGAGTTCTATGCTTCAGAAGTTTACATGAACTCTTTGAGGTAACTGAAAATCAAGACAATCTTACTATTTTTTGTCTGTTTGCCAATTGTGAGCCAATGAACTTTCAAGAGGCGGTGGAAAATAAAAATTGGAAAAATGCCATGGATGAAGAGATAAAGGCAATCGAGAAGAATGATACATGAGAGCTAGTTTCACTTCCAAAGGGCCACAAGACAATCAAAGTAAAGTGGGTGTACAAAGCAAAAAAAAATACCAATGGAGAAGTTCAAAGATACAAGGCAAGATTGGTAGCAAAAGGCTATAATCAAAGAGCTGGAATGTGGAATCAAGCTGTCAAAGTAAGAGGAAGAAGAAAAAGGAGATCCAACATTTTTTAAGAGCTTGGTTGGAAGCTTACGATATTTGACATGCACAAGGCCAGATATTCTCTATGCAGTTGGAGTTGTCAGCCGATTCATGAAGAATCCAACTACAACACATATAAAGGCAGCAAAGAGAATTCTTCACTATCTAAGAGGTACAACAAACGATGGCTTGTACTATTATATTTCTAATGACTGTAAGCTTGTCGAATACAACGATAGCAATTGGAGTGGAGATATAGACGACAGAAAGAGTACGACTGTTTTTGTCTTTTAAATGGGAGACACTGCCTTTACATGGATGTCAAGGAAGCAACCAATCGTCACTCTTTCAACTATGTAGCTGCTACTTCATGTGTCTGTCATGCAATTTGGCTCATAAACTTATTAAAGGAATTGAGCTCTGCATAAGAGGAGCCAACAACGATTTGTGTGGATAACGCAACAATAGCTTTGGCCAAGAACCCAATATTCCATGATCAAAGTAAGCACATTGACACACGCTATCATTATATACGAGAGTGCGTCATGAGGAAGGATGTGCCATTGAAGTACGTGAAGTCTCATGATCAAATAGCAGATATCTTCACCAAACCACTCAAGCAAGAAGACTTTCTGAGGTTGTGAAATTTAATTTGAGTAACAAGAAATCAAGTTTAAGGGGGGGGTGTTAAAAATTATAAACTTAATTTCTTAGAAGAAGTTTGGAGAAACTTGTAGAAGGTTGAAGAAGGTTGAAGAAACCTATAGAAGGTTGAAGAAGGTTGGAGAAACCTATAGAAGGTTGAAGAAATTAGTAGAAGCTTCTAAAACCTTATAGAAGTATAGAGAAACTTATGGAAGATTATAGATTCTTCTAGAGACTAAATAATGACAATTAGATTAGAATTAAGGTGGTTTAATCATAGCTATTGGTTGAGGATGTTCCACTAGTATAAATATGTGTGATGTATTTGAGTTTAATGTACCCAAAAACAGTTGAGTAAATATAGTAGTCTTTTCTTCTAAACTCTCTAAGTCTCTCTCTACTCCAAAATTATTTTTCCCAACAAGATCCATATCACATTAGAAACTCAACAACAAAGAATTTACTATTACTTGACGCACCTATACAAAATTAGGCATTCTGGCATCTACTAGATGGTCGCCCATGCTTGCACAGTTTTCCAAATCTACCGGCATTCTCGATATTGTATCAAGATTTATGAACACCATGGCTCGGTGGCCTCCAAAGCCAGAAACCCTACGCCTTAACAATGTTACCATCCTCAAGGTTGTTGCATGGCTTCCTCTAGTTGCTATTTTCTGAAAACCCGCAACTTTTTATTATTTCTCTCAGTAATCGAGCTTGAAGGCACACCAATGCTAGGAGGATTTACAAACATCCCAAAAAATCGCACATTTAGCAAAATATGTACTTCCATCTAGGAAATAAATATTTATATGCACGTAAACTAAGAAAATATATTTTTGAAGTTGTTTGCAAAAATTTCAGACATAGGAAAAAAAATTATCTCTTCTTTAACATCGTCCAAAATACTTTATTAAAAAGCGAGTTACCTATCATATAATTTTAAACATACGATGATTCATTAATTTAATTTAATAGCTTTAACCAAAGATCAAATATTATGGATGCGATGAACATTAAAAGTTGCACAAGAAA
This sequence comes from Begonia fuchsioides, assembly GCA_003255005.1. Lineage (NCBI taxonomy): Eukaryota > Viridiplantae > Streptophyta > Magnoliopsida > Cucurbitales > Begoniaceae > Begonia > Begonia fuchsioides. Next base: position 12,813 of record QAOC01011807.1, on the reverse strand, counting down.
ATTAAACGGAGATAAAAATTTACCTGGGTTTTATATATTTTAAAAAGTAACTGATATTGAAGAATTCCTGACTATTACTTTATGGAGTCCATTCTGTATTTTGTTGAAGCACTGTAGAAGCCCATGTCCAAATGTCATCGACTTTTGACGTAATGTCACCACTAATTGATTATAAAGGCGACCATGGAGTTGCTCCGAAGTTGAAAACTTCGATGTTCTTCCGCGTTACCATCGAAAGGATATTGAATTCCTTTTCAACTTTAAAGATTAATATATTATTTCGCGCTGCTCTTTTTTCTTGCAAGAAATGGAGCTGTGAGCGACAATCAATGGAAGATTTTACTCTAGCAGTTGCTCAGCAGCTTCGCCTTTGCCCATTTGGTTTTGAAAGTCTTGACACATGCCCTAGTTTGGTGACTCTCTCTCTCTCTCTCTCTCTCTCTCTCTCTCTCCTCACCTTCCAATCTCTTTCTTCTGTCATATTTATATATTGCCCGCGATGAATTTCCAGTGTACAACGCCACCTCTTTGATTTCGTGAAACACAGTCCATTATATGCTTCTTCCTTTCTTATGGAACTGATTTTCTAATTTCGCCCACAAATTATTCTTCACACGGTTGCTATGTTTGGCGATCTCTCTCTCTCTCCACCTATCTCTCTCATGAATTTTAAGTCACGTGTTTCAGAATAAATTTGCTTTCATGAGTTGGGTCGATAGTGGGTTGTCTGTCATAGTTTAAATGGAGTTTAGTGTAGACCTAAATGGACAGGACTCCTAACTTTATTCATCAAGACACCCATATGTCGACTCATAGTCAACTAATCACTTAAGGCAGAGCAGAAAATACCAGATATAGAATTTTAAGCGTAATTATTCAGCCTGCTTTGCCTGACTAAAATTATGTTTGTACTTTAATCTTGCGGTTTATATGTCATCTACTGCAAAATTATTTTTTTATAATTAATGATATTATTCTATAAATACATAAATGACGTCGAGCTTTTAATGAAAGAGATGGTAGCAATCTACGAGATGGTAGCAATCTACTCTACGACGATAATGACTACTTAATATTATTAATTATGATGACCCAACACTGTAGCCAGGACGATGCACGATCTCATACACTTGAAAATACAAAAAAATATCAAAGTGGTGAGATATAAATAGAGTTATATTCCCTAATTAATGCAACACATTTTAAACTATTTAGAAAAACAAATTGTTTTAATATTTATGAACTATTATGCACATTATAGCTTGACATTGCAGTCCTTGCTCCTTGGTATGACGATTAATTACGGTCGTTGGAGATGTTGTCATAACTTTTTTGAATTTATCTCATTTGAAACTTTCTAACCAAGTTTGTTAGCTTTAAGCATTATCCGAAGAACTTCAGAATTGTAGCAATGAGGATAATTTTTTCGGTATGGAAATTTCATTATCTAATAAACTTCTTGATTGCTAGACTTGGGTGGTAGGGCTAAACTCGAAATGAAGGTAGAAAGTAATGCATTACATTTGGATATTCTTATACATGTTTATCGCATTACTACAATCATAGAGTTTCACGTATTCCGCGGATCCCTCGAGTTCAAGGTGCTCCAAGTTCACATGTAGCACACTTTTCAGGATGCTTTTACATTATTACGAGTAAAATATCATATTGTAATGTTTTCATCTTTAACTTTAGGGTAAAAGTTTAGTTGTTGGGTAAATTTGAATTCTTTGATTGTGTCCTTTCTTTTCACACGGTTTCTACTATGGACTCTATGTCATGTCCAAATATCACCATTAGACTTTCGGATTATCTTATTGTTGCAGAGCCGTGACTTTTTCGCTTTGACTTTTCATTGTGATAGTATTGTTTGTGTCGAGGGCATGTCGTTTTAATTATTTTTTGGTCAGATCGTTTCATATTTTTTTCTGGGAAGCTTCTGTCTTTGACAATACAATGAGAAATTGAAATAAATATATTACAACCACATATTTCTTAATGAAAATCCATATTTTTTCTTGATTACTTTTCCGTACCATTGCAAATATTTCTGTTCTATTCCAACAAAATATTAGGTCAGCAAACTCTACTCCGTTCTAGTGTACAGAAAAACAAAATGGCGAGAGAGTAAAGAGTTGACTGCGATCAATATACTCAGCTTTTAATGGATAATGGCATGGGTTGACCTCCACTCTGAAGTTGCAAAACAACATGATTGTCAATATTGAACTCAGTCGATTTTTAGTGCGGCCTATCTTTTCAAAGTGCCTGCAACTTTCATGGCTCAAACAAGGCATTGGCAATATGCTTGCCTCTCAGAGTGCTCTTTCTTTTATGGTATTTTTCTAAACTATAATGATTTTGTTCTCATTTTACTCGTGTCTGTGGCGTTTATTGATTAGGTATATTCAATCAATTAATGAACGACAAATAGATAAACATGAAATTACTCAAGTCATTCGAAACTACCAAACTTCGCATTAGCCTCTCTTTTATATCATCTTCATTATTCTAGTTAGAAAAACGGCTAAAAGGGTAAATGCGTTTATCCAAAAGTTATAAATCTTTTCCATTAGTCAAGTTAAAATTTAAAATACCCAACGTTATTTTTTCCCTAAATCTTCTTCGAGTATACTTCATTATACTATTGTGTATGATTCTTGTACTAAACGATCAATACAGCAAATTTATGATGAAACCGGCCGAGGTCACGTAACATGTCACGAATTTGATGAGTCAAAAGTTGGTGTATTGTTGATTGGTGGGCAAGAAAAGGAAACTAAACGAGAGTTGAGTTTACGTTTGAATGATCAGAAACTCACGTCTGCCTTTGTTTGATTCTTGAAACAAAACACGTGGGTTGCACTGATTTGGCGTTGACAAGTTGAAATTCTTGTGGTTTGACTTTGTTTTTTTCTAAGGCTTGAACGTGTTTTGTTGTTAATAATTGGATAATCGCATTCACCCTTCTTCGTCTAATTACCCTTCCACACAACAACACGTTGCATAGGCTACTCCCTAAAATGACCTAACTTCTTTTGTTTTTGTTTTTTGTTTCTAGTCGTAAGACCGCACCGCACATAACTATTCTCCAAATTATTTTTACCATTTTTGAAATCTTTTACATCCTATTATTGATGAGCCAAAAGATCACTTCATAAACGAAGACGCACCACCTAAAACGTCAAATATTATAGGGTCCCCAAACCTTTGTGCTGCTACCAAAATTTGATTTAGTGGGATACGTAATAAGCTACATCTGAATTTTATAGCTTGCTTCACCTACGAATTCGAGAGGTTTATAAAGATTTGCCTTTGGCTTAGTTTTGCTTCATTTAGAACCAATTCGAACTAATCTTACAACACATCAATGTTTTATAGTTATAGTCTAGAAAATACATAAAAAATACATAAAAGTATTGACCAAATGAACTAAAATCGACCTTAAACTAGATTAAGCAATTAGGGATGGACATTGGTGGGTTCATACTAGTTTTCTAACTAAACAAAACCAACCCAATCCATCTTTAGTTTGATTCAGGTTAATTGTTGTTTTTTTATATGTTTTAAACAATAATATTTTCATTTAAATTTTTTAAATGTTTAATTCAATATTTCTATTAGTTTTAATCTCAATCAGGGTTTGCTAAAGAATTCAAAAACTGACCCGGACAAGTTAATTAATAATCAAAACTTACCCAACTGTAGAAAATAATTAATTAACTAACCCACCCCAATTTTATTAAATAAAAAATTGATGATATATTTTTTTAATTTTTTACCATTGGAAGAACAATCTGGACGCAGACTTTCAAAAACAGCGCTTCGCTTCAAAGCCTCAAAGAATTCTCATATTCAGACAGGCGGCTCAATAAAATTTATGTGCTCTCTTTTTGACATTACTTTTAGCAGACTGACCTGCAGGCTCTCTCTCTTTTTTATATAAATTTCTGTGTATATATAGCCTCATTGATCCAGCCAAGTCCATTTTTTCATCCTAGTTCTCTCTCTCCGAAAATGATGCAGATAGGCTCGACGCTTCCGGCGGAAAACCTCAAGCTATTCCAGGCAAGAAGAGCAAGCTTCAAACGAAGGGTCTCTGCGCTTAACCCCGTCAGAAACCAGCTTTCTTCTGCATCACAATCCCTAAAACCAGTAGGTTCGAACGGGTTAGCTCGGCAGCATCTGATTAACCTTGAAAAACTGCTCCAGAAACAGAGTCAACCCGACAAACCTGAGCCGCTTCCGGTTCAGAAAGACCCTACTGGAGATGGATCAGTGCAGAGTAGAGGATGGAATTTGATCGAAGGGCTGAACCTGGCCAGAATCTGGCCGCAGGTCTTGGCTGCCGACGAAATGTCGCCGAGACACCTCAACCATCTCCAGAGGCTCTTGTCCAAGACCGCCCAGTATTCCCCGAGAAACAGTCTCGGCAGTCGATGGCGAGAGTACCATGGCTGCGATAACTGGAGAGGCCTTCTCGACCCTCTCGACGAGAATCTCCGGCGAGAGGTTATCAGGTACGGCGAGTTCGTACAAGCGGCGTACCGCGCCTTCCATTCTAATCCGGCTATGTCGGCAGATAAGGCTCCTCTACCTCGTTACGTGATGTTGCCTGATCGGTCGTACAAAGTTACGAAAAGCCTCTACGCCTCGTCGTCGATAGGGTTGCCGAGCTGGGTCGACGACGTTGCGCCGGAACTGGGGTGGATGACCCAGAGATCCAGCTGGATTGGGTACGTAGCTGTCTGCGACGACAAACGAGAAATCGAACGGATGGGGAGGAGAGATATCGTTATTGCCCTACGCGGCACCGCAACCTGTCTCGAATGGGCTGAAAATGTCAGAGCTCACCTCATTAGCGTTGCAGATCAGAACGACCAGACCCAGGATGAACCCAAAGTAGAATGCGGGTTTTTGAGCTTGTATAAAACCGCCGGAGCTCACGTCGCCAGCCTCGCCGAGACGGTGGTTGAAGAGATTCGCCGACTCACGGAACTATACGAAGGCGAAACACTCAGCATCACAGTCACCGGCCATAGCCTCGGAGCAGCCTTAGCTTTACTTGTAGCAGACGAAATAAGTAGCTGCGTGCCGGAAATCCCACCGATCGCTGTCTTCTCCTTCGGCGGCCCTCGCGTCGGAAACCGATCTTTCGGCCGGCAAATAGAGTCCAGAAACGTCAAAGTCCTCCGAATAGTAAACTCGCAAGACGTCATCACCAGAGTTCCCGGCCCAATGATGGGCGACGGAATCGGGATCGGAAACGACGAAGGCCAAAGCAAAACGAACGGGAAAGCAGCGAAGGCTCTCCAAATGTTCGTAAAAAATACGTTGCTAGCGTACTCTCATGTGGGTACTGAGCTTCGAGTAGATTCGAAAATGTCGCCGTATTTAAAGGCGAACGCCGACCCAGCTTGCTGCCATGATCTCGAAGCTTATCTTCACCTCGTCGATGGCTTCCTAGCATCGGATTGTCCATTTAGACCCAACGCCAAAAGAAGCTTAGCTCGATTACTGCAAGATCAGAAATCAAACATGAAGAAATTGTACACCAGCAAGGGAAAGGCGTTGAGCTTGAATCTTACGGAGAGGGATGGTTGCTTGTTTAGTCCATCAACATAAAAAAAACAAATCAACCAAAACAAAAGCTATTTATATTTTATTTTCTGTCTTTTGTCCATAAACAAGTCTTCTTTTTCTTTATTCACGATTTTTTACAACATATAAAGTGTAAATTTACACCTGTCGTGGATTACCATGTTAAGACAGTTCAAACTTCATCGCACTTCAATAGTACATGTTTCCAAAGATGGTAGATGGGCTTTTGATGACACAAGTTAATATAAGTATTTGCAAAAAGCTTTGATCTAAAATCTTTTCATCTTGGAATGCTGTTTATAGTCTCCATCTTTACTACGATTTCTTATATTTGTTTCTCGACATCATTATTTTCCAATTTTCGTTAGGCTAGACTACCATGTAATGTTGGTTGGATTTGGATTGGAGTTTGATTTTCGCTTTTGGCTTCTGGTAGTCCGGCTTGGGACAAATTATTTTATGTCAAGCATCATTAATTTCACAAATGTGTTTTGAAACGAGTCTCATTTAAAATGACGTGGTTGATCGATTTTACTGTTATGTGTATATATATTTTTCGTAAGACACATTTGCTTCAAGCATAACATTTTATTTTGTTCATGTTAATTTTTTAATGAGGTCCGGTCGATCCACAAAAGGAATCTAATTTCTTAATGCACATTCAAATGTTGGGAATGTAGTTTTTAGTGTTAGTTAAACCAATGAGATAAGTGACTGTGACATATCCCTAAGCCTAAAATCTTAAACCTGATCAGAGTCATAAATTGTTCTCTTTAGAGGACGTCTTTACCAATTATTCCTGGCATAACATGCGTGCAGTCTATGAGTGACTCTAGTTTCACTTGACTCTCATAATGTTCAATGAAATTAATTTGTTGTGTGTACTTCACTAGCGTGGAAGGCTTTCAAGTTTGCTTTTAGTGAGTCTCACAGAAACTGTGTTAACATTTTCGCCTTTTAGTGGGCATCAGGCCGAGAAGAGAAAAGCTAGTCCACCACTAAAGAAAGGGTTGTTTAATTATGTTTGTAGTACTTTAGGTTTTCGCTACTTGCCATCCTAATTGGCAAAATCAAAGTTTTGAAATGCATTGGCGTTGGTTGTGAAAATGAGTCGTTTATATACTGCAAATGCACAATTCAAATAATATGAAAAATATCAATCCCACGGGATTACAAGATTAAACTTTTCCAAAAAAATATGTAAAATAGCTGAATTGAAAATAATAAAGTGCTTTGATGGCTTTTCTTAAAAGTAAAATAAATTTTGAAATGTCAATAAACAAAATTAAAAGTAACAAACAGATCTCAATCGATAGACGAATTTCAAAGGTAAAGAAGGCAAGATTGAGGTTTCTCTTGTAATGTCATTCTTTGTTGTATGTTGTGCTATAGCACAGGCTGCAACATGTAATAACAGGAAGAATTTCTATTGAGTCAATTGTTAGTGTTTTAGTTGACCTTATTAATTCCCTCTTGAGCAAAGGTTTTTGTTAATTCAAAATCTTTTGTTAAATTAGAAATAAATCTTACAACTCAAGTAATTAAAATAATGTCTATGCAATTTTTTAATGGCATTTGAGAAATCACTAAATTAATTATAACTGTGGCTTGCAACTTATATTCGACAAGAGTAAAAATCTAGTTGACCTATTCAATACTCAAATACTCCTCAATCTAACCAAAGAAAAATTATTTAATGATGGAGTCAAAAAGAAAATAAAATAGTTTTTCAAAATTCAAAATTCATAGATATAACGCCTAATAATATTTTTGGATTCACCGTAGCAGCTTAGCTATTCTAGTGGCGTGTCCGATGTTGCTTGACTCACCTTTGATTTTTTGTGAAGTTCGATCAAATAGCAGCTTAGCCTTTTTCTTGGGTTTGCTCTTTTTCTTCCTTTTAAAAATCGTGTAAGCCATCTTTATCTCTCCGATCAGTTGTTATCTCATGATTTGTGTTGATTTTGTAGAGATATTCCTTCTCTCTCCGGTCTGGATTGATTTCTGACACTTTACGCTCTATAATCTTTTCCTTTCCAAGAAACATTGACTTCAGTCATCCCTGGGACAATTCTGGCAACATAGAAATCCATTGTACAGATAAAAATGAGAAAGAAATAATCTCAATTTTCGTAGTTTTTATTAACGGCGGAGTAAAACTGTGCTACAGCACTCCTCGTAGCCAGCAAAAAACCCAAAAACCTTTACTCCAATTTGAATGATTTTATAAATTTAAAGATGATAATGAAGTCTTTTTCAAGACGTAGTGATCAAACTTGATGTCTTGTGAACATTAAACATTCCTTCAATAATTATTTTGGTCATTTCACAGAAAAAAAATAAAGTCATGTAACAACAGAAATGTTACATATCACATTTAACAGTGTGTTTCAACTGAAAAAATGATTGAGTGACTTCAATGCAGCTAATTAATCATTCATTCCTCACTACTTTAGAGTTAATTTCGCAATCTTATGGAGGTTTAATATCAGCCATGCACAATGAGTGTTTTTGCTTGACTAGTAGTCAAAGAGAAGGATGCACCTTGAAATTTTGATTGACTTGCATACTGAAAACACTTCCCCTTTGAAATTTATGTGTTTGGCATTTTAATCACTATTATCCTGGCTAATATAGGTTGCAAGGTATACCTAAAGTCTCCAATGAGAGAAATTTAGTGTTCTTTTGTTCATTTTTTTTTTCATTCTTTTGGATCGAGCATAAGATAAGATATAGCGTTTTTTCTCAAGTCTATCCCTCTCATTTCATGTCTTTTCCCGCATATTTCACATCTCATTATTCCTCATAATAGTATCATTGGTCATCAAATTGACATTTATCCATTTTTCATTACATTACACATTATTGAGTGCTTTAAGTGTCGAAAACCCATAAGGTGTGGACTACACAAGATTTATAAAATTCTCGAGAGCTTCAAATGCTGAGCACCCCATAAGCTGTCGACAACAAACACTATAATTGAAATTCCTAAAAGCTACATGTGTCGGCCACTCCGATAGGGTGTTAAGCGCCCACATTAAGGGCTTGGAATGTACTCAAATCTTGAAAATTGCTAATAACCTAATCAAGAAACTATTTTATAAATAAACTCCCACATATATTTTCTTTGATTTAACAAATATGATGTAAAGGAAGTGGTTGAATGTAAAACATCATTAACGCGTGTAATACAAAACACGTGGGTGTTACAGGTTCCAATTCTACTCGGGATCTCTTCTAGAACATACCATAAATAACAATGTTAAATTACCATCTTCAAAGCTGAAATAAAAACATAAAGAACTTGATTATATAAAGGAGTTTCACAAATATTATGTCCATCGACGTGTTGTGACATTTGCATAACTTGTTTAGATAAGAGATATATTAACAAGAGAGGAACATTGGGTATGTAATAAACTAGTGAGTAACAACGATTTAATTCATTTGTTGGTTTAAGGGTTTGAGCAACCAAATTTTGATAATACTTTAACCGTCTAAACGTACTTTATTAAATAAAAACTTTAGACAATAATGCAAAAAATGATCGTGTTATACATCTAGCCATTAATGTTTCAAAAATGAGATTGTCAAACTTCTGAGTTTAGTTATTTCTAAAAGTTCACATTCTCTAAATCGATCGTGTATTTTCTAAATGATAGTTATGATTAGGAGGACCTTACTCGATGGAAAATTGTACATTCATTCTCCCAATTTTCTCTCTTCTTTTCAGTGCAGTATCTTGTTCCATCAAGAAGATAAATAAAAGAAGCCGGCATGATTATTTCTTCAACAAACATTATGTGTGAGTCCCTTGCCATCAATATGAAGACCAACACCAAAAACCAAGTCCACATTCTCCTGCTCGATGTATGTGTATTTAGTTTTTGTAGTAACAAGACACAACATATTCTCTTTATGTAATAAAAAATTATCATCCATGTATCACATTGTATTGTGGTACATCTTTATTTTTCATAAAGTTATTGGATAGTCCCTATCTTTATTATAGATGCTTTAGTTACGTATATTTCTCAACATAAATATGTACACAAATATCATCAAATTAGGAATATCAATAGTAGAGTTTATCATTCGTTTTTACAACAAAACTGCATAGAAAAACCAAGTCTCATTCTATCTTAGAACTAGGCTCAGATCACTACAATGTCGAGCCAAGCTTGGGATTCAGGACAAGAGTTCGAGCAAGTGAGAGACGTTCCCAAATTGGCTTGCCAAGCTTGACAGCACCGAGTGCCTCAGTCATTGCATCGCCAAATGTTCTTTGTTGTCGTTGCTGATCGTTCGTCATTCGTTGTTGTCATTGGCCATCACACATCATCATAAATGAATTGTCGCATGTCGTCACCTTTTTTAGACTCAACCATTGTCGTTTGTTGCCCGCCTATCACCTATCATCATCGCTTATCGACTTCGCTAGTTGTCTTTCAAGTGTGACCTCCTCTGCTAGCTCTTCGTCAATTGCCACTCTACCTTGCTTTGAACGATGAGGGTGGCATTGTGAGAGTAAATGATGCAAATCAAGTGGTGATACAAATCAAGCTCAAAGAGAAAGACCAATAGCAAGGAATTAGAAGTCCAATGACAAGGTCGAGAACTAAGAAAATGCATGAACTGTTATGTTCATTGGTGGAGGAAATCAAAATAAAAGAATTTTTTTAACATGAAAACAAAATGCTCATTATGTTAAGTGTTAAAAAAGATATTGATATCATCTAAAGTGTTCAAGAACACAAATCCAAGATGTCAAACTCACTACAAGATATTCAAGGGGCAAATGAAAAAGGAAAGTGTATGTAACTTTCCAAAGGTTATTTGAAAAAGTGTTCTTCAAAAAAGTTGTTGTTGCCTTTAAATCTTTTTGAAATATGCTGGATCATTAAAGGCAAACCTTGTTTGTTTGCCAAAATGTACGATTTACTAAAACACAAGTGCCCCACAATAACTATAAACTTTTTTATTTTATTCTATTATTCAGGTTAAGTTTCCTAATGTCTTTTAATTTGTTTCTTAATTACTTTCTATTTCTTAATTATTTTATTATTAGTTTAAAAAGGCTTATTTAAAGATATTGGAGTTGTTGTAATAGAGATAACTCAGTTGCAGATACCTTAAGTTTAGTAACTCAGTTGCAGATACCTTAAGTTTAGAAGCTTATTTTTGGAAAAAAAAGTATAAGGGCTATTACAAACTTTATGCTAAAAAAATATTCAAACTAGTGAGTTACATAATAACGAGTTGAATCAAATGAACCATGACAATCATTTAGTCTTGCTTAGATTTGAACTAACACTTGTAATGCATGATCAGTTAAAGTAATCATCATTATTATGAAAATATATGTGAGATAATTATAGAAACATCTTTTACCAGTATATTGCAGTAAATATATATAGAGTAATAAAAATTGAATGAAATATTAAGTTTTCATTCGTATGTAATAACATTTATATACTTTAAGAAAATGTTAAAAAAATAAATATTGTTTAGCACAACGATGTTAGCTTTAAAAGTATGTTTAAAGTAATCAATTGTTTTTTATGATAACTATGTATGATGAGTGTGAAAGATAAAATAATTTCTTTACAATGTGTATATTAGACTTATCCATTCATGAGAAATACCCTCTTTGAAGGGTACAATTAAAGTCTAACGTTTTTGTTTAAGTGCTGCAGAAAATTCATATATATATGCAGTTTGTGTCGACCCTTAGATTGTTTATATCGACACTTAGATAATCCAGAAACTTAGCCTACTGAGTTTGTGTCGACCCTTAGTTATATGTGTCGACCCATAGTCAAAACAGAAGCTTACACTTTCTAATTTGTGTCGACCCCTAGTTATATGTGTCGACCCATAGTCAAAACAGAGGCCGAGTCTTTGCAAATTGTGTCGACCCATAGTATCCGTGTGTCGACCCCTGTCCAAAGCAGAAGCTAAGTCTCAGCCCAACGTACAAGCTGTGTCGACCCTTCTATACATTTTGTGTCGACCCAAAAAGGCAATAAAGCGTGCGAATGTGTCGACCCATTCTAAGTGTCTGTGTCGACCCCAGGTGTAACACTGTGTCGACCCCACTCAAATCCGTGTGTCGACCCTTCCTGATTTCTACATTCATTTTTGTGTCGACCTCATATTACTTGTGTCGACCCCAGCGTTGTCCAGAGACGAATCCTTTAGAATTTGTGTCGACCCCAACAACACTTGTGTCGACCTCAGCTTTTCTAAGAGAATGATTCTTCAAGATTGTGTCGACCCCATAAAGACTTGTGTCGACCCCAACATTTTCCAGCGAAGATTTTGTGTCGACCCCAACAACATTTGTGTCGACCCAATTCAACAGTATAGCACCAACGGTCAGAAACTTCACAACAGATATATTTTTATGTGTCTAGCTGCTAGTACTTTGTGTCGACCCCAGATGGACTTGTGTCGACCCAACTGGACAATTTTGCAGCAATCTATAAATAGATGAAGCAGTCTCATTTTTTACCAACGATTTTACCGAGAGAAAACTACGCCGAATTGCTGCCAAATTTTTTTCTCAAACTTATACTCTCTCAAATCCTTGTACTTAAACTTGTATATCTTTCTTGAGCTTGAGTGAGTCGGTTTATTAAAAACCATACAAATTGTAACTCGTTCCTTGAACGCTTATTGTAAAAGGGGTGACGCTCCTTCAAGAAAAGAGCCAAAAGGTTTGGTTGACACCCGTAAGTCAATCGGAGTAAAACTCAAGGTTGAGCGAGAAAGATCTTCAAGGAAGTACCTTGAAGCGCGGACGTAGGCAAGGTTGGCCGAACTGCGTTACCAAACCGGTGTCAATTTCTCTTACTCTAAACTCTCATTTACTTGTTTAATTATTCCGCACTTGAGTTTTAGATATAACTAAACAATTCGCACGAACTTGACTTAGTAATCGAAAAAGTTTAGTTAACCTAATTCACCCCCCCACTTAGGTTAATCTCGATCCTACAATTGGTATGAGAGCAGGTATTTAGATTGATTAACCTATATTTGCTGTTATTTTAGAGTAAATTAAATCATGGCTTTTAATTTGAACAACTCACACAGAGAGTCAATCTATTACTAGACCCCCATTTTTTGATGGAAACAACTATGTATATTGGAAAACTAGGATGATATTTTTTTTCCAAGCTATGGACTATAGCGTATGGAATATAATTGAAA
>QAOC01011795.1:24677-60936 GCA_003255005.1 Begonia fuchsioides | reverse complement strand
TAACTTAATTAAAATAACAATTAAAGAAATAACTAGGAAATAAAAAATAACAATAGATAATTAGATATAACGGGCCTTAGGTTCGTAACATTACTTCCTCCGCGGAAAAAAAAACTTGTCCTCAAGTTGAAAAGATGAAAACTCGTTGCGAAAGACTGGTGGGAATTTCAAACTTGCTATATCGACCCCGTTTAGACTGAACACATTTGAGGCTGAATGATCGCGATCTGAATCGTCCGGAAGAAACGCTTTCCAAAACCAATGGAAAACGTTCAGTGAAAGGAGCGGAGCGCGAGAAAGACAAAGTTTGGATTCAGTGCGTTCCTCTCCACCGAAAAATGGTTGTACTGCAATGATCCCTTTTAGATTCACTTTGTGGAAGGCCTGCTCGCTTGCTTTAACCGCCACATGATGCGCCAGATTCCTGCCGGCGCTCTTCCCGGCGAGAAAGTAGCGACTCTAATTTGCGCCTCTTGGGAACGCGTCGTCGTCTAAGCCATCGATAAATTTCAAGGCATCGAATCCGTCCTCGAACTGGCAAGGAAACCAGTGCTCCAAGGCGAGGCGATAGTTAACGGAGACGACGACGACGTCGCATCCTCGAGCGTAGAAGCGAGCGGTCGTGTCTACGGCCTTCAAACTGGCAGAACCTAAAGCGAAACCTCCATCGTGGTAGTAAATGATGACTGTCATTCCATTGCTTACAACCTCCGATGAGGTGACGAGAGTGTAAATACAGAGCCAAAGATCGCGGGAAGGTGCGATGACGATTTTGAAAGAAGAAACCTCGTCTCTAGGCTTGGAGGAGGTGAGAGTCTTACAGTCAAACAACTTGAGGAGACAGTGGTTGACAGTGAAATCGTATCAGAGAACCCCGAATTCTCAAGCATGGGCAAGTAGGCGCGCGAGCAAGTAGGCGCCAACAGCCGGGTATGGCGCGGGCGCGAACGCCAGCGGAGCGTGGGCCAGTTGCGCAGGCTTGGCGCTCGTGGGTGCGGGCAGGGCAGGAGTGGTGATCGACTTGGTAGGAGCAGAAGACGATGCGCCAATGAAATAGACTATATTGACCTAATCTTAGACTATACGCGCAGGTAGTGCATTAGGGTTTCGTGATTCCGCTGTACCTGTTCGTCACTCGCTCGTGCTTGTTCCTGGGTTGCTCTAGCTTGTTCTTCTATGATTTGTAACAGACGCTGCATCAATGAAAACATCATTGACGAATCTTCTCCCTTTACCAAAGCTGTTGAAGAATCGGATTCCGAAGATGGATTTGACTCTGATACCAATTTGTTAGGATCGAACTCAGAGGGTTTACTCCGAGATCGGGTAACCACCCCTCTTACGGCCATAGAGAGATAAAGTTATAGAGAAGAAGAATAAATAATTAAAAGATAGTTGATTGATAACTTAATTTCAAAACCTTAAGGGTTAAGGCCTTTTAAATAGACTATATTGACCTAATCTTTGACCTATTTGTTAGGATCCGCTCAGAGAGTTTACCCTGAAATCGGGTAACCACCCCTTTTCTGGCCATAGAGATATAAAGTTAGAGAGAAGAAAGAAAAATAATTAAAAGATATTTGATTGCTTGATTTGAAAACCCTAAGGGTTAAGATCCTTTAAATAGATTTCATTGACCTAATCTTTGACCTAATTGAATACAAAAAGGTCAAACTAATCCTATGACCTAATTGAATGTAAAAAGACCAAATTGACTCTCTAACTTAATTAAAATAATAATCAAAGAAATAACTAGGAAATAACAAATAACAATATATAACTAGACCAAACGGTCCTTAAGTCTGTAACATTACTCACATCTGCGAAAAACACTTTGTCTTTAAGCTGAAAAGATGAAAACTCGTTACGAAAGACGAAGGTGGGCCATGATCGAATGGAAACACAGCTGACAGAGGTGGGCCGATCAAGGACGTGGGGGTCACGAAAAGCAGTGTCGATGGTTGGGCAGTCGCGTATAGCAGTGTTGGCGGCGGTGCAAAGGTTGAGAATGGCGCTGGCAGCGGTAGGGAGAATGCACATGAGGACGGACCGTATAGTGCGGTGGTAGTCTTCTTGGATAGGACGGTCTGCGGTGCAGACAAAGTCGCAGATTGCGCCGAACTCAAGCCTGTAGCGTGCATGGGGGGAATTGTGGCGGTTCTGCCGCCATGCGCGGAGGGCGTGAGTGAAGATCCTGCAGAAGACGATGCGCCGAATCCGAACGTGTGTGACTCGTGCAGCTAGCGCATTAGAGTTTCGTGATTCATTTGTGCCCGTTCGTCACTCGCTCGTGCTTATTCCTCAGTTGACCAAGCTTCTTCTTCCATGAATTGTAATAGACGCTGCATCAATGGAAACATCATCGACGAATCTTCTCCCTTTACCGAAGCTGTTGGAGAATCGGATTCCGAAGAGAGATTCGACTTTGATACAAATTTATTAAAATCAGACTCAGGAAGTTTACCCTAAGATTAGGTAACAATACCTCTTGCGGCCATAAAGAGATAGAGTTAGGGAGAAGAAGAATAAATAATTAAAAGATACTTGATTGATAACTTGATTTCAAAACCCTAAAGGTTAAGGCCCTTTAAATAGACTTCTTTGATCTAATCTTTGATCTAATTGAATATAAAATGACTAAACTAACCCTATTACCTAATTGAATATAAAAATACTAAATTGATCTTCTAACTTAATTAAAATAACAACTAAAAAAATATTAAGAAATAACAAATGACAATAGATAACTAGACTCAACGGGTCTTAGGTCCGTAACAAGTGTGTGAAGGGAGAGCTTGTTTCTTGTTGATTATTTGTAATTTTCTTGACTTTTACTTCTTTATTTATTATTTCTATTTCTTTTTTGCCATTACAAGTACGAATTTAACTGCCTAAGTCTTCATTTTAGTCTAAACTAGTCTTGCCATTCAAAAGTACCATGTTCAAAGGCAATTCATCTTATTGCTCTTTATTAATTTGATTCATTTCTCCTTCAAACTAATTATTATCAGGCTGATAATTAATGAGTCTATTGATTATCGGCACAATGTTTTGGGTATGCTTAATTTATTTCTATACTATTTTTTACTCTAATGTTAATAATTCTTTCATTTTAAGGTCACTGATTATATGTGGAGTCAAATTTATTTGTTAATGTTTCAAATATGGGTGTTATGGAGGAAATTGAATATTTTATCATTATCTCGAAATGTAGGTTGGGCGGTTGCAATGCACCTCTTCAATGATCCATCTATAGATTTATCTGGTAAGTGGAAGTAAGATAAGTTTCCAATGAGATCTCCTAGTTGTTACCTTTGATAGACATAATGCGGGGGCTTCAAATTAAATTCTTTTTTTTTGCCTTCTCGTGTTGCTTTTGTTCTATATGGAAAACTATGGTAAAGTCATTATAAAATGGATATACTTACAGAAGGTTTGGTTTATGTTTATTCGTTTTTGGGTTTGGGGCTTGTTTGGCTCAAATAGGAAGAAAAAAGTGAGAAAATTTAGGATTTGTTAGCAGGAAACGTAGAATGTTTATCAATCAAAACCGTGAAAGTGTACGTTGAATAGTTATTTAAAGCTGCCAGGCCTCTTAATTTAGTTAGGTTCAATTAGTAAGAGCTAGAATGTGATTGTTGACACCACATATATTTATTATTATATATAATCGAACCCTATCTATCTATTCCGAATGTAAATAGGAAAAATTGAACATATGAAATTATTACGATGTTGATAACCCTATTTACTAATTGATCAATTTACACTCGTCAGAGAGACCAGTTTTGTATGCTGGAAGTGGTGCATCAGCCTGGGATCACATTAGACTGCCTCATCAGGTTAAAAGAATTTTCTGTGTACATCTCTCTCTCTCTCTCTCAATATAATTTTGAATTTTGTTCTCAGATAATGACTGCAGCAGCTAATGCTGGGACTTCCAGTTCACAAATGGACTTCTTGGGGGAACTTCAACGTGCAATGCAGACAGCCACAGCAAGTTTCGATGCCTGATGTTTTATTTACATCTTTGCATGAAGTTCAGGCATGGATTTGGAATTGAATCTGCATGTGTACATTGTTAGGGTTCTATATTTAACAAGATTCTACTATATTTAAAACTTGTATCAAATAACTGTGGAAGGATATGTGTGCTAAAAAGCATAGAACTCATTGTTGCTTTCAGCCATTTCTTCCCATGGTGCTCACTGTCGAATCTCTATTAAAGCCGAGACCATAGCATGTTCATCCTGGTTGGTTTTCCTAATTCCCATGTTCTAACATTCACATATTCTTGTTTCGGACTTAGATGAACTGATGCTCCCCAAAGTAGCTGTTCCGACGAGGGTGTATAAACTGCTGTATGGTTGGGGTTTTGTGAGATATTGACTGATTTTTTATTTGGTCTATGTCGCAAATGGATGAAACTGCATCATGTGAAGGCTGTACACCCCACAGTTTACACTTTGGGGCAGGACACCACTCTTGACTATTCTATGATTATTGGAATTTCCGATAAAAATTGCATAAATGTAGTTACTATAAATGGGTTGTCTTGATGGGTTGTCTTTCTACTAGAAACTTTGATGGTGGACTTTGCATTGGAGGAGAAGGCAGAAGAAAAACATAGGTGGAAGTGAATGAGAAAGAAGGGTCGAATCTTGACTGATCTCACTAGCTTCGTATATTTTTGCTTCCTTCATATAAGCACACGAGATAAGTTTTGATACTGCTGCTGAAGTTAGGTTTGAGCATTTGAAACTTGATAGATCTTTGGCGAGTTGTGTTCACTAGTTTTAGTCGATCGTAATTTATGCATAGTTGGATTGAATAATAGCAATTGCGATTGATTTATGGTGTAATAGCAATAAGAGTAAAAATACTGTCAATGAAATTGGACGTGATTTTCTTATCAAACTTCTGTATGATTACTTAATCATAAACAAATTTGAACAGTAATTTGTAGCATGTTAAATCATTGACCGATGGTGTGATTTTGGACACCAAAATATGTTGACATTAATTTTCTTTAGGAGAGTAGGAACCCAAACAACTTCCAATTCTTTTTCCAAAAGTTGCTCTCCGACGCGCATGGTTTGACTGGAGTCACAAGTGATGGCTCGTACAATATTGTGTGTTTTGAATTTTAAAGTTTGTTTTGCAATTAGACAAAACATGGAGTACTACCAAATTTACATATTTTGATCTCTTAAGAGATCTTTATTTTAGGGTACAGAAAATGTTTGCCAACATGTTAAACAATTATTTTTGTAATCAGAATAATAAATCGTTATTTATAATATATTATCTCAATTATATTGTAGCTATAGTAATAATTATTAAATTATATTTTGAGAAGGTAGAATAAAGGAGTTAAAATAGAATTTTAATTTTTTCTATGCTTTAAATGTTTTTCATATAGTGAAATTTATTTATTTATTTATTTTACCAATAAAAATCATAAAAACCCCAAACAATACGAAAATAGCCGATACAAACTCGAAAATTTGAAAAAGGCAAACTAACCCAATACTGTATTCACTTACACACAAATAGTTGTGCTAGTATTTTTTATTTTTATTTTTTCTAAAAATTAGCAATTTTTTAGCATATATTATTATAAATGATTTGAAATGTTTATCATAGATCCACACTATTCTAAAAAAATAGTTTGGGAATTCGTGAATTTTCAAGCAATAGTGCACTACTTGAGAACTCAACGTGTTGTTTAGAAAAAAGTCCAAACAAATGTTGCTCTACACTTATTTGTATGATTTTATTTAACATAAGAAAATCATACAAAATCGAGAGTGAAGGGCTAACGGGGAGTCGACTAGCCCCTGCCTATGAAGGGGTGCCTAGGGGGTGGACCCCCACCCCCCACCTCTCCTGCGCACTAATGCTGAGCTCAACTAGTGGGTGAACCCCACCGGTCCACTCCTAGTCGATCCCATGTCAAGAGTCGTAGTCCTTGTTAGAGTTTTTTCGATATATTTCAAAATTTGTAATTTTTTGGTTTTTTTTTTTAATATTTTATCCTTCAAATTAGTGCATTTTTCATGCAATATTTGGGGAAGAATTATTTTTTTTTTTAAAATTTGCAAGCAAAATTTATAATATAGAGTCTCAAAATTTTGGTGGCGCCATATACATTGATGAAGATACTTCAAATGAAATATACATACATTTAATTTTTAATTTTAAAAGAAAATTTATTATACGACTAAATATATTTCTTACATTGCATCTGTAAATTTTTAATTTTCTTATTGTTAATTACAATCTATTCATCCTTCCTTGATATCCCCAACTCTCAACATGTTCTGATGGAAAGAGAACTTGTTACAAAATCGCTCAACCATGGCTGTCTTTTACCCTTGGACAATGGGATACTCGATCACATGTTTTCACCATCTATGGGATTCACAACAGAAGGACTCGTTGTTTCTTCTCAGGGAGAACATTGCAAAGTCTCTGCTCCTGCTTTACGGATATCAACAAATGGAATGCTACCACACTCACATCTTGCAATACTTCCATCCACAGCATCGGGTCATCATAGAAAAGAAAATAACGTTGCCTGGTCTCCAGATCCATTTTCAAGTTTTCTAGATCTTCCTGCAAATACCACTGTTATAGGAGATAATCAGGTCCGGAGCAGCAAGGGTGTGGCTTTGATGCGACCCAAGGAATTTAGCAACGAAAGCGTGTGGCAAGACTGGGCGGATCAGCAAATAACCGATGATTCTATGACTTCTGACTGGAATGACATCATAGCTAGTACTAACATTGCAGGGTTGGAACCAAAGGTTATGGTAACTTAAGTTTCATTTGGATTTATGCTTATTCCAGATGGAAATTGATAATTGTAAGTTAGTTTATATGTGGGGTGTCTCTTTTCTTCTTCAGATGGCAGACCAGGTTTCTCAGCCATCACCAAATTTCCAAGATTCCCCCAGAGTACTTTCTTCTTCCGGAGAAAGACAGATTGTTTTCCCTTCAAATTCCTTGGCAAATGGTGTCTCAACCAAATCACGTATGCGTTGGACACCAGAACTTCACGAGGCATTTGTGGAGACCAACTTGGTGGTGGTGAAAGTGTGCAAAAGTTCTTCCCTACCCACCATCTTTTTTTTTTCTTTCCTTAGAATTTGGCTCTTGCTAATTTCTTATTTTTGCCTTTGCAGGAGC
This sequence comes from Begonia fuchsioides, assembly GCA_003255005.1. Taxonomy (NCBI): domain Eukaryota; kingdom Viridiplantae; phylum Streptophyta; class Magnoliopsida; order Cucurbitales; family Begoniaceae; genus Begonia; species Begonia fuchsioides. Next base: position 53,745 of record QAOC01011795.1, on the reverse strand, counting down.
AACTCCAAAGGGTGTTTTGAATCTCATGAAAATTGGAGGTCTGACAATTTATCATGTGAAAAGCCATTTCCAGGTATACTAATTCTCTCATAAATGATTTTCCGTTTGAATTTTTTGTTTCTTTTTGTATTTTTTTGTAGGCTGGCGTGACAGAAAAAAGACCCCCCTTGAAGAAATGCCATCACTTGACTTGAAAACGTAAGTCGAATGTATGAAATTATGTATTAGTTCCCCAAAAAGCTCTTTTGTGTTATGCGTAAAGTTGAAATAAGTTTATTTAATTTCATGCTAGTTACTTCACTTTTGTACTGCTATGGAAGGATTATTTCGTTTGATTTTAAAGTCGTTCAATATATGCTGACATGACGAAATATTTTTTGAAGTTTAGTCTTCATATTTGTGAATTTTGATTATCTCTACTACTCTATATTGGGGGCGAGGAGAAATTAGTGAAGTCCAGTCCTTGATGGATACAATCTTGTAAACACATTGAGTTTGAACGACAGGAGTATGAATATCACTGAAGCTCTGCGACTACAAATGGAAGTTCAGAAGAAGCTTCACGAACAGCTCGAGGTATGATTTCTTTCCTACGTTTCAAATAAATTATATGGTGGGTAGTAAAGCTCATTCATATGGAGGTGTCACTGTTTGGCAGATTCAAAGCCATTTACAGCTGAGAATTGAAGAACAAGGAAGGTGTCTCCAAATGATGTTTGAGAAGTCCGGCATCGATGGGCTCAAGCAATCGTCATTGTCAGACGATCCATCAGACTGTAAAATAGCAGCTTCCATGAATAACATAGAGGTGGAGGGTAATCGATCAAATTGTCAAACGAAAAAGCGTTGAGGATGGAGTCAAGTTGCCAAGACGAGCTACATTCTTCTTAATCTGGCGTGATGCAGATAGATACGAAGGTCTTCCATTATCTGATCTCACATTGGTTTCTTTGAGCATTTTGTCTTGTTTTAGGATGAATAACCTTGTCAATGTAAATCAGAGATGAGGGCTGTGGCGGTGTAGCTCTAGAGCTGCTGAGGAGTCTTCTTGTACTTTCTTCTCAGTTTTGAAGCTATGATAATTCTCTCTCTCTCTCTCCCCCTCTATGAGCATGAATGTAGTGTGTATTTTAGAGAGAGATTGCCAACAAAGTTTTTGTTTTCTCTCACTTTAGAGAAGATTGCCAACAATGTATGGTAGCGTCTACAAAGTTTTCATTTTCTCTCCCCCTCCGCTCGCTCTCCCGTGGCCTCGACTGCCATGGCCGGCTTAGTCATCGGCTCTCATGCACGCAACGAGCTTCACAGTCCGCATGGTTTTGACGAGGTTTCTCATTTCTGCTCTAAAATTGTTTCTCTTGTTCTTAATGGTTGTAAAATCTTTTAATTTAACGTTGGATTCGTTCTCTATGAACTCTTACAAAGAATCGACTATCGGCCCACCATTCCACTAAAGTATGTCGAGTGTGTGGCGATGAGATTGGAATGAGAGATGATGGTCATCTATTTGTGGCATGCATCAATGCGGATTCCCCGTTTGTCGGCCTTGTTACATCTACGAAAGAAGTGAAGGCAATCAGAGCTGCTCGCAATGTAACAAGCTCCATAAGCGTTACAAAGGTAGATTTTTTTTATGGAATATTATACTCACTTAGTTGAGACTTAGTATAATTCAATTCTTATGTTTTATAAGAGATTTACTCTTGATCTTTGATTTCTTGAAGGTTGTCCTAGAGTTGTCAGAGACGAAGAAAATTTCGAGGCTGTTGATTTCGATGACGAATTCCCTACCGATAACCATAACCACAGCGACCATAATGGGCGTGCTGTCAATGGTTCTGTCATGCCATTTATTGTTTAACAATCGAATACTTTTTAGGCCAACATTTATGTCAATCTTCATCCTAATTACAACATCAATTATATGTTTATGCGTGAATAACTATGATGCTTATTTAGGAAAACGAGGAGTTAAAGTGACAACAATGGCATCGAAACATTCCTTCTCCATTGCCAGCAGCGCTATCGATTTCGTTCTACACCAATTCTGCTTATTCATGTTAATATGTTCTTGTTTTTGGTTATTTCATTTGGTATGTTTTTAGTAAATGGCAAGGACTTAGAAGGTGATAGAGAGTTCAACAGCAACGCTGAATGGAAGGAGAGAGTGGACAAATGGACAGTCGGGCAAGAGAAAAAAGGTTTGATGAGCAAAGATGGTGGCAACGATGATCAAGTAGAAGAAGATGACTATCTGTAAGACTCCAGTTTCATCTTTCTATGCTCTTAAACGGTCACAAAATTGATCAGACCAGAACTGTTTGATTGATATTTGCAGTATGGCCGAAGCTCGACAACCTCTCTGGAAAAAGTTCCCATATAGTCGAGCAAAATCAGCCCTTATCGTATAATGATTATACTTCGGCTGATCATTCTTGCTTTCTTCTTACGGTTTCGTGTACTAACACCATCTTACAATGTATAACCCTTATGCTTATCTCTGTTATATGTGAAATATGGTTCACATTCTCTTGGATACTCGATTAGTTTCCAAAATGGTTCCCTATAAATTGGGAAACTTACTTGGATCGTTTATCGATGATGTTTGAATGAGAAGGCAAAGCAAATAGTTTAACTCCGGTCGATTTCTTCGTCAGAACGGTTGACCCTCTAAAGGAGCCGCCGATCATAATGGCCAACAGTGTTTTTCTTGGGTAAGTTAATTATATTGAACAAACAAAAATATATAGAAATCTACTATAGCTAAGATCCAAGTGGCTAATGCTACTAGGTCAACAACTCATCCAACTTTAGGTCAAGGCAATAGTAGAAAGGAGTGCACAGAGGGAGCAGGCAAACCACAAGTTTGCGCCTCGTCACATCATTAGCCTGAGAAAGCCAGAATCAACAATTACAAATCATTGTCCGATTATAAATCAAAATTCTCAAATTACCATAAAGATCAATAAAACACTATACGTGCAAAAAAGAAGCAAAACAACACACAACAAAATATAAAACTGAAAAACATACCTGAGCCGTGTGTTGATCTGAATGGATCAGAGGATTTCAATCATGGCTAGTAGGCTCGGGAAATGTGAGTACAAGAACTTTGTGACGTGGAGCTCTATTCGTTTGACTACCAAGTCTGAGTGATCATAGCGCCCCTCAGAGATGCGAGAATTGCAGGCGGTCAAAAGGTGATAAACCGAGGAAGAAATGATGATCTTTAAAATCAGAGCCTTCTTGATAATTTTCTTTTTTGCATCTTTGATTGACCATTTGAAAGCGCTGGCAAGGGTGGATATTTGTCGATCGTAGTCGAATCTGACTTTGATGATGGACCAAACAAATGAGGAGAAGGGGCACTTGAAAAATAGATGAGTGGCGGATTCTGGTTGATTTTCACAGAAGGAGCAAGATGTTTCAATTTCCAAGAAGCTCAGCCTCTCTTTGGTGTTGAGGTGATCAAGAGCCGCAAGCCAGAGGATGAAGGCATGCTTGAGAGTTGGTCCGACAGTCCATACAATTTTGAACCATGGCTTTTTAATTGCTGAAAGCCTAAAGAAGTCATAAATTTCCGAGAGGCCTTTAGATTTGGAGCTTGATTTCCATTCCTGTAGCTTGATGTCAGCGCTTTCTTTTGATTCCAATTTTTCTTCTAAACAGTCTCGAATTTGCAAGCGCTTTTTAATTAGTGGGGAGGTGCGATATCCTGCTTTCCAATTCTAGAAATCAGCATGATTGATGTAATAGTGCTGAATCCCTCGGTACCATTGTATCTCTTTTTTCACGTGGATATTCCAAAGAGTTTTAGATAAGAGGGCTGAGTTCTACGATTCAAGGTCACGAAAACCCAAGCCTCCTTCCTCTTTTGGGAGACATAAGTTTGACCATGCAACATTTGCTTTGGATTTCTTTCATAAAAAATTCCTGCTGATCTGGGCTATCTTTAGCCAGATTGATGCTGGAAGGTTGAAGACTTAAATCCAGAAGCATTCGACACCCTAGAGGACCGACCTAATAAGCTCCGCTCTATCTGCAAAAGATAGGGTGACAACACTCTAGCGATCAATGTAACCTTTAAGCTTGTCGATGAGGCTGTCATAGCTGTTTGAGTTTAGCTTCCTTGCTGCAAGAGGGATCCCAAGGTATTTGAATGAAAACTTTTATAGTTTGAGATTGGTGCATCGAAGAATTTGGGAGACGTCATGGTCGCTGATGCCCGCTGAGAAAAAAATTTGACTTTGCCTCATGTAGAGTCTTGATGATTTGTTGAAGTCTTCTAGGAATTTGGGAAGGAAAAATATGAAAGTTTGGTCTCCTCTTGATAATAGAAGAAGATCATCTGCAAAAGCTTGGCGCGTGATGTTTAACTGGTTGCACATCGAATGAAAATTGAATCCGGATTTGGGGAGCCGATAATGGATAAATTGGGAAAGATATTCAAGGCAAATGACGAAAAGATAAGGGGAGAGGAGTGTTGGGTTTTATGGAGTCTAATGTAAGCCCATGTTCCTCTGTCTTTGTTTAGGCCCATGTCTGTAACCCTAATTCTAAAGAAACCCTAATATATTGCTGATGAGACCGTCGTGGAGGTTAACCGTTTGGTGTTACCACGAAAATCTCTGCTGTATCTTTCTCTTATTTCTTCTCTTTAATCGTTGTCGGTATTCTAGATCCTAACAAGGAGGTCTCCTTGTTTGAGGCTCTATGCACCCGAAAAGTATCCGTTTAGCTTGCCATTGATAGAAATCGAGTAAGATGCAGTAGAGATGCACTCTATGATCCAAGCATCAAAAGTGGATGGGAATCCGAGACCTAAGGGCATGTCTTGAAGAAAAGACCAATAAATTGAATCAAAGGCTTTCCAAAAGTCCACTTTGATGAAGCATCTAGGAGAGACTCTCTTAATATTGTATTTCCTAAGAAGCTCTTGCATATGATGAATATTCTATGTCATGTTCCTATCTTTGATGAAGGCAGCTTGTGAGGGGTCAATGATGGAGCCAAGAGACAGAGATAGCCTATTAGCAAGGATCTTTGCAATAACTTCGTAGAAAACATTGCAGCACGAGCCTTGGAGGAAAACTCACATACAACAGTAACAAACTGAGGGCCAGTGATTTCTTAGGTGGTCTTGAAGAACTTAGATGAGAAACTAGGTGCTTTGTCATTTCCAATATTATGAAGAGCACTTGTGATCTCTGATACATCAATGGGTTCTGTTAGTTTAGCACAGAGCTCTGGGCTGATTAGGGGACCTCACTAATTGACTTTCTTTTAAATAGGGGAGGTAACGAAAGTACTTCCTAGCATGTTTTTGAAGTAGGCTTAAAATTGTTTCGAAACCTTAGCAAGAGAGGATGTGGAGGATCCATTTGAATTAACAAGGGAAGCGATGAAATTACGCTTTGAGTTTCTTCTGACAAGCGAGTGGAAGAACTTTGTTGGCTTGTCACTTTCAAGAAGAAACTTGCATTTGACCTTTTGGTGATAAAACAATTTCTCTACTTTATTAAGGAAGACCATCTTGTTTCTCAGGACATGAAGGTTAATAGCGGGTTCTGAACCAAGGGGAGATGATAAGTAGCTTTGCTGAGCTTTTAAAAAGTCTTCCTTAGCTTGTTTGACTTTGGTCGAGATGTGAGAGTAGTTTCTTTTATTGAGGGTCTTGAAGACATTTTTGAGCTTGTTTAACTTTGACTTTATGATGTATTGTCAGGTGTCATTGCTCGCTTCATCCTAGATAGATCTCGTAATGGCTAGGAACTGGTCATTATCAATCCACATATTACAGAATTTCTAGGGAATGTTGTCGGGATGGTGGGGCATAAAATTGAAACTATGGATGGAGTGTGGTCTGAAAGGCTTGGGGGAAGGAAGCGTGCCTTAGTATGTGGGCAATGTTGTAACCAACTTCTGATAGTCTTTTTTTTTGCATTAAAGATCTTTCAAGACTAAGGGATTTGGAATTTGTAGATTAACATGAGAGGGCTCGACGGAGTCCAAGGTCTGGTTTATGTCGGGACCGGATGTGTCTTCAACAGGCAAGCTCTGTACGGCTACGATCCCCCATCGTCCGAAAAAACGATGAAGATGACTTGTGATTGCTGGCCTTCATGGTGCTGTTGTTGCTGCGGAGTTTCAAGGAAGTCAAAATCGAAGGAAAAAGGCGAGAAAAATTTACTCGGACTGCGTGCTAAGAAGAAGAAAATGATGGGAAAAGCTACGCAAGGAAAGGACATGGACGACTCTTCTCATCGCTCCCACCACTCTCATAATCCTGAATATGGTCGGAGTTGTGGCCGGAGTTTCTGACTCCATTAAAAACGGCTACGGCTCGTGGGGACCTCTATTCGAAGCTATTTTTCGCCTCTGGGTCATCGTTCACCTCTATCATTTCCTCAAAGGTTTATTGGGAAGACAAAACAGGACTCCCACCATTGTTGTTCTCTCGTCGGTTCTGCTTGTATCAATTTTTCATTGGCTTGGGTCAGAATTGATCCTTTCTTGCCTAAGCGGTCCTCTCCCCAAACAATGTGGCGTTTAGTGCTAATAAACGCTTTTTTGGGCCCTTCCACTATCTGTTCGTTTGCTCCCAAGATTATTCTATGTTTTTCAGAGTGTTTCCAGCTAGATTTTCTTATCTTGTTCGAAACATACTACAAATGAGATTCATCGACGTATGTTCTTTGTTGTGTCTCTTCTTCTGTCACTACAATTTCCAAAATATTAAATGATCATATAATCAAAATCAATTCCAATTATCTTGTATAATATGCATATGAACCTCAAATTTCCCAGGATTCGTTTACCGTGCCCGAAGTAGTTCTGATCAAGATCAATTTCTGAGACACTATTTCGAAGAAAACCACTAAACTACACTCGATATCTTTGGCATATCAAAATCACTCATCAACTGTCGGAAATCCATATTTCTATGTGGTACTGTGTTTACTAACCATGTTGGTGTCGAATGGCTTGACTCGGCCTGCCTGCGTTCGAGCCGAGGATAGTTCTTGTGCAACGTATTGCATGGTGGGTCGTGATTCTGGCACGGAATTGGTACATGCAAAGGCAAGGATCAAAGCATGAGTTATTTCCTCGAGCAATTGATCATTCGGAGCAGGAAGACTCTGATCTAGAAGTTCCTTTTCCAGCACTCGTAGATCGGACTGTACTGACGCAATGATCGATGATAAGTTAGAAGACAAAAGCTCTCCTGGGTGCTTCCCTATCATGACCTCTAACGCCACCACTCCAAAGCTAAAAACGTCGCATTTATCCGTGATCCTCATCGTTTGAGCAAATTCTAAAACCACCCAAAAAATATCATATCATCAGAAAGCTAGAATCATCAAAAGATTCACCTAATTCAATAATCAAGTGGATTTTCAATTTTCATTACCTGGAGCCATGTAGCCGTAGGATCCGGCGACTGTCGTCCAGTTACTCGCTTCCGGGTTTAACAGCCTGGCTATGCCAAAGTCGGACAGCCAGGGATTGAGCTTGGACTCGAGCAAGATATTATTTATCGAGACGTCTCGGTGAACGATTGGTGGGGTGCAGTCATGGTGCAAATAAGCAAGTGCATGAGCAACTCCTTCAATGATGTTAAGCCTCGCAGGCCAGTCTAATTCCACCTCCTCTTTCCTTCCATATAACACTTTGCCTAAGCTCCCTCTCTCTGCATATTCATAAACCAAGTACATAGAACCCTTCACGGAACAGAACCCATGCAGCTTCACGATATTTCTGTGTCTGACTTCTGTCAGCACACGGATTTCGTTCTCGAAGCTCTCACGATTTATGGCTTGAATGTCGGTTGAGTCTGAAATATTGAGTCTCTTAACAGCAACAGTCTGCCCGGATGCCAATTCGGCTTTGTAAACACTTCCGAATCCTCCTTTTCCAATGCAGTACTTATCGTTGAAATTATCGGTCGCCATCATTATGTCTCGAAACGTGAATCTTCCTTCTTTTTCCCATATCAGAGTTCCAGAGCTCAACAACTCCTTCGGTTTTTCGGCTTCCTTGAGTTTGGATTTCCGACGACAAAATAGCGCAACCATAATCACAGCTAGTACAGAGAGGCAGCTAAATGGCACTAGAACGGCAATGAGAATCTTCCTTCGACGATCAGAGGAGTTCTTGCCGGAAACCCCTGAATCGCAAAGAGGTAATCCAGATGCATTGCCGCACAAACCTGAATTCCCGACGAAGGCCTCAGCAGGCGCATCTTGGAAAGCTTTGCCCGTCGGGATCGGACCTGTTAACTTGTTATACGAAAAATCTACAGAAGTTAAGCTATTCATGAGGGAGAAGGACAATGGGATTTCTCGTGTGAGGTTATTGCGAGATAAATTGAGATTTTCCAATGACAGAAGCTTTCCAAGACTAGACGGGATCGATCCGGAGAGTGAATTGCTGCTAATATCAAATAAGGACTGCAGACGGATTAAGTTTCCGAGCTCTGTCGGTATACTGCCGGTTAAATTGTTGAAGCCGAGGTTGAAGCTCAACAATTGTTCACAATCACCGAGCTGTACAGGAATCTTTCCACTAAGCCTGTTTTTTGACAGATCAAGACTGGCTAGCACAGATAAACGACCCAAGCTTGCAGGGATTTGACCTTCCAAATGATTTCGGCTGAGGTTGAGATTGAGCAAGAGGCTCAAGTTTCCTATCTCCTCAGGAATATGTCCATTTAGCTCATTCGACTCCAAGCCCAGAATTCTCAAGTTCTTCAACTTCCCGAGCTCGGCCGGAATGTTGCCGGAAATTCTGTTTCTCCCCATCTGCAAATTAGTCAGGTTCACGCATTCACTCCACTCCGAAGAAATCTCACCAGAAAACTGATTGATGCTTAAATCGACGAAGGTGAGGTTCAGATGAATCCCAAATGCATTAGTAATGTTCCCATTGAACTGATTTCCACCAAGTCTGACTCTTACCAGTCTTCGACAGTCCTTCAAGCAGCTCGGGAGTGGCCCCGTGAAGTTGTTACCTTCTGCCGTAAATTGTTCGAGAAGCCGACCGTTGCACAGATTAGGCGGCAGCTGGCCGGAGAAGCTGTTGTTCGAAAAGCTGACATAATTCAAAGAAAGGCTGTTGTTCCCAAAATCACTCGGAATTGGGCCTGAGAAATTATTTGTGTACAGCGAAATGTATACCAAATTGTGGAGGCTGGACAGCGAAAGTGGCAGCTCTCCGTTGAGTTTATTGCTGTTGAGATCGAGCGAAGTCAATGAAATCAGGTTTCCGATTTCGGAAGGAACAGTTCCGTTTAGATTGTTGGAGAAGAGCTGCAACGTCAAGAGGTTACTCAAGTTGCCAAGTGACGATGGCAATGGACCCGAAAATTGGTTTGCGGAAAGATCTAAGTTCGTCAAGTTCTTCAATCGGCCGATTTCGGTAGGAACTGAACCGGAAAAATTATTATGGTAGAGGAAGAGATAATTCAGTTTAGTCAGCAAGCCAATCTCCGGCGGGATGATGCCGGTGAAGCTATTGTTCTGAAGCTGCAAAGAAGTCAATTCCGTCCAGTTGCTGAGAAAATAAGGCGGTATTTCGCCGGTAAAAGAATTATCCGATAATCCGAGATTGGTTAGCCTGCTCAGTCGGCTCAGGGCCGGAGGTATCCTGCCGGAAAGTGAATTCCCAGCAAGAGCCAAATAGGAAAGGTTAGTGCATAATCCAAGCTCAGAAGGAATGGAGAAATTCAAACTGTTATTTCTAAGATCTAAGTGCTCGAGTTTCCTCAACTGGCCAAGCAAAGACGGGATTTGGCCGGAGAAAGAATTACTGACCATATCAATATGAACCAAATCTGTTAGCAGACCAATCCCAGTGGGAATCAGACCACCGAAGTTATTTGTTGCTATACGAAGATGTTTGAGCTTAGAAAGATTCGAAATGCTGTTTGAAATCGATCCACTGAACGAGTTAATCGACAGATTCAAGGATTCAAGTTTGATCAGATTGGTGAAGAGAGATTCAGGGAGCGAACCCTGGAGCTGATTGATGGACAGATCTAGAAAAGTCAGGTTTGGACACTTGGTTATGAAAATCGGAAATTCAGAATCAAAACTATTATAGGAAAGGTCGAGGTAAGTTAGCGAGGGAATTCCTGGGAGTTTAGACCAATCAGTCGAGTTCAAGTAATTGGTACCAAGATCCAAGTAACTTACGCTGTTGGCATCGAAAATTCGAGAAGGGATTTCCCCGGCGAGGTTGTTGTCGTTGAGATTAAGATACTGAAGCTCTTTGAGTAACCCTATCTCTGAGGGTATTTCGTTTTCGAAATAGTTGCCGCTCAAATCCAAGAGCGTGAGTTTGGAGAGGGCTCCAATGGCGGACGGGATCGACCCGTTGAGGGTATTGCCGCTGAGGTCGAAAGAGACGAGAGAGGGAAATGCAGAGAAGTTGAAGAAAGTAAGAGTTCCGGTGAGATCGCCGTCGGAGAGGTCTATTTTGGAAACTAATCCAGAGGAAGTATTACAAGAGATACCGGTCCATTTGCAGAGACGGTTGAGCTTGGAGAGAGACCATGAAGAATTAAGCGACTGAGGCAGAGGAGAAAAGAGGCTATTCTTCCAGCTGAGAAGGGACCTGGCCTGTGATTCCGGCGACGGCGCCGTCGAACTCAGAGGAATAAGGGAGAAAAAGAGGAAGAAAAGGAGAGGATTCATTTCTGGGTAATTTCAGCAATGAACTATTCTTCAGTCTGGGATTGCTCTCTTGCTGCAGAAAATGGAAGAGCAGCCATGGCGGCGACGGTGGAGTACAGAGAAGAAGCCACACGAGTTGGCGTTGACCACTTCTCCCATTGAAAAAGACATTAAATTTTGTCAAATAAATTAAAAAAACATAAATTACGTAATTACGGAGAAAATATAATAATTCTAAGATTAAAGTTTAAGCTTTTCTTTTTCTACTATTTAACCATATTCCAATTAATGTAATATATTAATTATAATAAAATAATAACTAGAGATAATTCATCTCCTTACAACTAGTGGTGTCAAACGAGCCGTCTCGAGCCCGGGACGGCCGGCTCATCGAGCCTGTCGAGCCAAACGAGCCGAGCCGGTCAAGCCTATTCGAGCCGGCTAGTTCGAGCTTTTTCCAAAAAAATTTGGCTCGAGCATCAAGCCTAAACGAGCGAGCCGGACCGAGCCAATTGAGTCTGTCGAGCCTAAACAAGCCGAGCCAGACGAGCCCAGCATAGAAATTTTGTTTTCGTATATTGAAGTTTTATAGCTTTCTATATTATGTAATTTTAAATTTTGATGAAAAATTTATGGCTATTGTTTTCTTCAATCCAAAAAAAAATTGCATGATAACGTTTGTATGTAGCGCCTCCATTATGCCAAAGAAACACGAAAACTATAGTATCAAATAAAAATGTCAAAGAAACTCTAAAACAATAGCATCAAAACATTGAATCAATAACATTCAACATGTATAGCATCCGATTTGAAATCAATTCGTGAAAGAGTTAACAATTAATAATCATGCATTGTACGAATTGAAATATAAACGCCGAAATCATTCGTTGTGCCAAATAAAAGTGAAAAAAGTTACAAAAAAGTCTTCCAATTGTTCGAAAAGATTACATAAGAACGATGTGGTCCGCGGTCGACACCTAGTTACGATGCGGTCGACACCTTGAACTGACGGTCGATACCATAAAACACTCTATATTAATCTGCGGTCGACCCTTTAGTATGCGGTCGACACCATAAAACGCTCTGTAATGAGCTACGGTCGACACCTTAGTATCCTGTCGACACCAAGTGGATCTACGGTCGACACCATGTAGCTATGCGGTCGACACTTACTCTTATTTCAGGAAAATGACCTTCTCATCGAAGAATGGAAAGTTGCTTACATTAGCATTGTCGACATTAACATTGATTACAATTGTTAACGTAATCTTTTCATCAAAAAATGGTTGCAAAAAATTCGAGAAATAGATTAGCCATATTACAACTACAAATATCTAAAGTAAAACATTGTGTCTTTTGACTAATAAAATCACAAATGACGTTCCAATACGTTCTAGCATTTTTTAATATTAGATATGTTGAGTTCCACCGAGTTGAAACATCAGTTTTTAGTTTTTTAGGTTTGAGGTGAGCCGCTTTACAAAATTTTTGATACTCTTGTTGTCGGGCGTTTGACGAAGAAATAAACGAAATTACATCTCTAATTGCATCAATACGCAGTGATACAAATTTCATGTCATATTTAACAATCAAATTTAAAATATGGCAAACACACCGCATATGAAAAATGGAAGACTAAGTACTATCGAAATGAAAATATTTTTTAAATTGATTACACAAACATCATTAGCGAAACATTATCTAACGTAATACTAAAAATTCTATCTCTTATATTGTATTCTTGTAGAATACCAACAATGTATCGATAAATTGTGATACCATTATGAAAGTATTCAAAACTCCGAAAACCTAAAATGAGTTTATTAAGTTACCACTATGAGGGTAAGAAATTTTCGGCTAACTCCTACAATTTATAGAATTTCATCAAAACAGCTACCTCTGGTCGACCTGCAGTATTTCTATGGTAGACCAAATGTTTCCGTTGAATATGCAAATTCTAGCATTTACATTTGACCGGTCGACTTTTTTTACAACGTCGGTCGACACTTTGTGTATACCGGTCGACCCTTTTATAATGGCGGTCGACACTTTCACTAACGATAAATACTATGTGGTCGACATATATAAACGTGGTCGATACCTAAAACATTCTGTAACATTAGTCGGTCGACCCCTTCTTATGCGGTCGACCTATAAAATTTATAATGTCGACTAAGTGTCGACCGCAGTTACACTAAGAGTCGACCGCACAATAGGTATTTCAAACCTACCGAGCCAGCTCTCGAGCTGACTTCGTAGGCTCGGTGTTGCCGAGCTCACGAGCCAGCTCGAGCGAGCCGACGTGCTGGGCTCGAGTTTTGGCTCGAGCTAGGCTCGGCTCGACACTGTAGCAATCCGAGCTAGGCTTAGACTGCTACAGTCTCGTGCCGGCCAAGCGAACCGACTCGTTTGACAGCTTTACGGACAATTATATCATAATAATGTCATTATTACTTTAAATTAATAGTATTATTTATAATGTACTATAAATGAAAGTTGGTCAGAGTATTATAATATATAATATATACTCGGTCACAAGGGGGCAAGGGGCCAGGTTGGATTCAATGTGACTTTGACTAATCGGACTGTAACCTAACTCTAGGTTGGAAACGCAGTCACACTTGAAACTTTCAATATTTTATGCCCAACATTTATGGTAGAATATATAATTGGTCTACAAATTATTTGATGCTAGATGGACCAAGCTATTATGTGTCGTCTTAAAACTCGAACATAGTATGAAGTTGAACAGCATACATCTTCAAACTTAGAGATCAAGGTCATTGTAATTAGGGTTTTTGTTTCCGAGAGGTGATTTCGTGTGACAGTTCACTATTTTTAATGGTTACGGGTACAATCCGTCTAATTCTGCGTGTTGCTTGGTGGAACCTAAATGAGTTTTGGTTTCATGAATCTTAAATCAAAATTGAACTCCTAATAACCTCTATTTTGGCCTTTTGGTTCCACATGATTTCAATTTTTGGTTCCTTCCATCTTGTTCTCATATAGTGTGATGTGCCTTCAATTATGCACATTCTAAATTGCGCATGCAATTTTATAACTGTTATATAGGTGTTTATTTGACAGATTCTCGTGCAATGGATATGAGAAGAGATTGTCAATGCAAAAATTTATGACCCAAGTACTTGGGGAATATCTTCCTAATAAAACATAAGTAGATGGTTAAGTTTTACAAAATATAACTTCAATCAAACACGAGTTCAACATTGTATGTAATTATATAGTCTATTTGAAAGCCTAAACACTCCACTGTTAAGTAGATTTGATTATTTAATGTTATTTTTCAGAGTAAAACTTTCGATAATCAACTCTATTTGTTTTTCAATCTACAACAATTCTTTCTTAGAATCGAAGATATCAAGGCTTAATCGTTTTAGAGAACTTTGAAGTTGTTTGTCTTCTTTTCTTTTCCATTTCTTCTGGATGGAGTTTGAAATGAAAACGGTGGTTTTCTCTCGACTTCAATCAATCATACAACCTTTCAATCATACATGAATATGATAAGAAATTTTAAGCTCAAATACGATTATCGAAGATGAAATCATACATGCTCAAAATAAGAAAGCATACATGCTCACGACTGACCACTATTTGATCTTGATTACAAACGAGATCAATAAGAAATTATTGAAGAAGTCAAATACGATTATTGAAGATTTGAAATTAACTGTGAAGATTAATTTGTAACGACAATGGAGAAATAACATGAATATGATAAGAAATTTTAAGCTCAAAATAAAGATATCGTTTTGGAAAATGATAGGTCTTTGACTTCAAACGCCCAGAAAAAGAAAACAAGTACAAACAACTTCATGAAGTATGTCCATATAGATGAGTTGGTCAAATATTTGATTTAGTCATAACACAAAATTTAATGGCCGAGAGGTGTGATCATAACATCCAATTGCTTCGATTTGCATTATCCTGAGGATGTCTTATATTATATAAAAAAGATGGACAATCAAACCAACAGTTCATCACGGAAGAAAGAACTCACTGAGCCGGTTATGATACTACGACTAGTGTTTTGCCAATCAATTGAACACATACCTTCATGATATTGTTTTTAGTAACATTGCATGTTATCATGATTTTGATATAAAATCTTTGGAAGAAAACTTTATTATTGTTGATGAGCGTGCTAGTTTAGAAGTTAAAGATATGTCCTTAAAAGTTTCTAATCATGTGTTGCCTAATTTGGATGATAATTGATTAATGAACCAACACACTCTTAGAAGTGAAATTGACATGCAGTATTATAGAACCATGGTTTGGTTTCATGAAATTGAAAGAATCCATAACAATATGTGAGAACCATGGTTTAGTTCTCACATATTGTTAGAATTTTGTTTTGTACTATTTCTTCTATCTTTCTCGCACATTTGGAAAAGATGGGAACATCCGGTAAGAGAATTTTTTTTATTATGGATGTGGATTTGAGTAGTCTTATAGCTAAGGATCTTTATTGTATTTATGAAGTTTAAATACAATCAAAAGATGATCATGTTAATATTCAATTAATTGACGCCTTAGATTTGAGGTCAAATCCTCTTCAAACCATGGGAGAAAGATTTGTCACAGAATCCATGCATAAAATTCTATCCTTGCTGAAGGCAAGTGCGTCTTTTAATGGAGTAACATGGTTTATGGATATCAAGTCATTCGAGTATGACATGAACTACATTACGATATTTATGTTCAAACATAAATGAAGAATCAATTACAAGTTCAAGGTTTATTTTCAACAAAATTGACCTAATTTTGAATGGTTTCCAAAAGAGATGAGATGTTGAAGTTATTTTCAAGCACTGATAATCTATTCCAAGTTTTGTATAACATTAACAATGAGGCATACTGGATTGTGCTTTGGGAAACTATTGAATTTCATTTGCCGTTAATGCACAGGCATTGGATTTGAGAACACATCCT
This sequence comes from Begonia fuchsioides, assembly GCA_003255005.1. Taxonomy (NCBI): domain Eukaryota; kingdom Viridiplantae; phylum Streptophyta; class Magnoliopsida; order Cucurbitales; family Begoniaceae; genus Begonia; species Begonia fuchsioides. The sequence continues at coordinate 38,122 of QAOC01011795.1, read as the reverse complement.
CAATCGTATTTATTTTTTAAGTAATTCTGTAGCATATTTACAAGTATGAACACTACATTGTTAAGCAAATGACATTATTTAGAGGTATTTTTGAGAGCGGAACGTTCAATAATCGAATATCCTCTCCATCGATTCTTTGTTGGAGTTGAAGAATTCAAAGCTTCATCATCTGAGAGAACTTTGAAGCTCTTCGTCGACCTTTCTTTTCTATTTCTTTTAGGTAGAGTTTTAGACGAGAACGGTAGTTTTCTTTCGATTTTGATCATCCAACCTTTCTACCATCTTCCATCTCTCTACGTTTTCATAATTTATTATAACAACTTTCGTTTTTTCTTTTCGGTTCCCTTATATTGGCCTCAGTTCTTTTCAATTTTGGGTAAATTCAACCTCCATTTGCAGTTTTTTTGGAAGTTTTCAAATGAAAATAACAAATTTACCATGTAAACTAGGACTAAGTTATTGGAGAATAATCTTAATGTTCATCAAACAACTATAATTTTATTTTATAGATTAGACATCAAATAATTAGGTTATTGTTTTAATTTTTTGAAATTTTAAAGTTCAATTATCTTCGTCTAGTTTTGTTCTTGAATCAAAGAACCCAACAATGAATTTAATTTTTTGGTTTGGTGTCGTCTTGCTTCAATAGTCGGTTTTATTTCTCATCAAACCAAACTAAAGGAGTAATACCTAAAACATTTGAGTAATTATATTTTTGTTATTGGGCTAAGATGATAATATCGATGAATTTTTAATATTATTTTATTTATGATAGTTACAAGGCTTTTAAATCTATTGAGCCAATTAGGATTACAAAACTAGGTCAACTTAATCTTAATCATAGTCTCCATAATTTTTAGAAAATTCTCCCAATTTTTCTCAAAACGATTGAAGAGAACCCTTGAAATTTTGATTTTAGAGTTCTTAGAAGATGGAGAAATTTAGATTTGAAGGTAAACATGTTCTTTCTTGCTATTTAATTCTTCTTGAGATTGTGATTTTAGAGATTATGATGAGCTTTAGAAAACATAAATTAATTCAAGGGATAAAGGTAATTGATGTTACATGTGGTTTGTCCTGGTTGTCATCTACATCATAAGATGCTAAGTTAGGATATAATATATCTTTTGGAATTTCTTGTTGTGATATAAAAATAAATTATAATAAGATTGATTAGATAGATTGCCATAGGTATTTGTTTTAAAACTTATCAGGATAATTAAATGTGAGTTGAGAATTTTGTCAGGATGTATTACATTATGTGTATAGAAAAGTTGTTTGGATGATTGATATGTATGCTTATATGTGATGACTGTGATAGAATAGAATTTTAATGCTTTTATAATCTAGAGGACATGATATGTGATGTTTTTTCTTTTATGCAAAAAATATTGTACTGCTTGGTACATGCATATGTTATAGATTTTGCATGCATCATGTTTTCATGAATGAAATCCAAAATCATTTTTTATATATAATTTTTTAAAATACAACGTAACAATCTCAATGATACAAGCAATTGAACGAACAGAGATCAGACGAGATTACCTCCACGGAGGGCTAATAGTGTCAACTATTCTCCAATGGTAACTCGAAACAACTTAAGAATCAGTATGCGTAAGATTTATTATTGGATGAGAGTTTAAAGAGATTATCGTTTACGAAGTTCGGACCATATGACATCATCTTGTCTTCACATGTATTTGTCAAGTCCACGTATATTAGAAGTAAAGAAGTCAAATGAAGAATTGTAAATAAAAATATAAAATTTGCTATAGGGCAAGGCCGAAAGGAGATGATTGCCGATGAATTTCATTTTCATTGTACATTAATTGTTGAGCGTTAGATTCATTAGATGAATTTTATGATAAAAGTGAAGAAGATGAACGGTAAACAAAGTTACAAGTTATGCAAGTTCGATCATGTTGATTTTGGCCGTCATCGGACACACTTGACATGTGGGATAGCGATTTTAAGATGATGTTTTCAATAAATGAAAATGCAAGAAATCATCATGGAATTCGTAATGTTGTGGGTCATGTTCCAACTTCCAACGATCTTAAGATAAGTTCAGCAATGAACATTAAAAAAGTTGCCTGCATATCAACATGGTTGTTTTCTCTAAGCTCCACCTCTGTTGAAAGGTCTCTCCAACCTTGTCTCAAATGGCGTTGAAGTCCAATTCACTCTCTTATCCTGCACAAACCCCACAAACCCCATTTGAGAACATGGGGTGGTGGCGCAGTTGGCTAGCGCGTAGGTCTCATAGCTAAGAGTTATCCTGAGGTCGAGAGTTCGAGCCTCTCTCACCCCATTTTTGTTTTATTTTTTAACTTATAAAATTTCGAAATTCAAATCAGCCGTTCAATAACTGATTCCAACTTTCACCTTCTTCAATGCCGAGAAAATCTCCTAGCCGAAGCCGCGACGAGATTCCAACTGTCGGAACGTACTGGAATCTTGCAGACTCGTTAATGGAGTCTGGACCACCCTTTTCATTCGAAGGAATACCCAACACAACAAGCAAGTACAGAGAAGTATGTGCAAAATTCAGATATTGGACTTTTTTTTTTGAGAAAAAATGAAGAAACAGAACCGATCAATCGATTGTTTGTGGGGTTTGTGCAGGATAAGAGAGTGAATTGGACTTCAACGCCATTTGAGACAAGGTTGGAGAGACCTTTCAACATGGTTGTTTTCTCTAAGCTCCACCTCTGTTGAAAGGTCTCTCCAACCTTGTCTCAAATGGCGTTGAAGTCCAATTCACTCTCTTATCCTGCACAAACCCCACAAACAATCGATTGATCGGTTCTGTTTCTTCATTTTTTCTCAAAAAAAAAAGTCCAATATCTGAATTTTGCACATACTTCTCTGTACTTGCTTGTTGTGTTGGGTATTCCTTCGAATGAAAAGGGTGGTCCAGACTCCATTAACGAGTCTGCAAGATTCCAGTACGTTCCGACAGTTGGAATCTCGTCGCGGCTTCGGCTAGGAGATTTTCTCGGCATTGAAGAAGGTGAAAGTTGGAATCAGTTATTGAACGGCTGATTTGAATTTCGAAATTTTATAAGTTAAAAAATAAAACAAAAATGGGGTGAGAGAGGCTCGAACTCTCGACCTCAGGATAACTCTTAGCTATGAGACCTACGCGCTAGCCAACTGCGCCACCACCCCATGTTCTCAAATGTCAATAGTTTGTCTTTAACAATAACTAATTTATATATTATATCTTGCAGATTACTTCCGAGCTGCTTGTGGAATGGATGGAAAATTGTGCAGAGCGAGCTCAGTAGGCAACAGCTCCTCGCAGAAGTGTAGAGCCATCAGTAATGGCTGCCAAATCGTTTCTTCTTACGCCTAGTGCCTTCGCTCCCTCCTCAAAATATCTTTCTCCATGCGCCTCAGTTGGTATCCACTCTCCAGCTGCTTTCCTTAATATGACGCAGTCTCTGACTACTTCCAGAGTAAAATTGCTTCGACTTGATGATAGCTTTACTGCTGGTTTCGGTCCCACGCACTTGGAAACGTCTTCGAATTACCAAGTGATCGACAGTGGCGGCGGAGAAACATCTCCCGGCGCTCGTCATCTTAAAAGTGACATTGCAGATGAAAACGAAACTGGAGGTACTTTTTTTCCCTTGCATACATCTTCAGTATCCGCTTGCTTATGCAGTTTTCTGTGACTCCATATTTTCTGAGCATTTAGTCGGACAAATGCTATTTAGATTTTATAAATGTAGATATTTACTCTTATTTTTGTTTATTTTTCAGTAGTGGAAACTGATGTACCACACAACTCCAATGTATGACCTATATTTTTTTAAGTATATTTCAAATTTTATCTTGTCTACTGGAAGGTCTGCAAATGTTCAAGCTATTAACAGATCAATACAAAAATTTTGATTGATTGAAAATAACCACTACAATTTCAATCTGATTTTGGGGGTCCATATTATTCAAAATATCTCAAACTATGAGTATATATCAAGTTTTATGTTTCGTAGCCTTCCAATATAGAATAAGTTTGCATATAATTTGGTAAATACGTGATGAAAAATTGAGACAGTATCCTGTAAAAAATCCTGAGTGCCAATTTTGTTGTGGATCTAATATACACCCTTGATTCGAACAAAATTTTAAAAAGTACAAATTAATTGAGAAGTAGCTTAATTTCACGAGAATAATTTAATATTTCCATTGATTCGAACAAAACTTTAAGGAGTACAAGTTAATTGGTAAGTAGCTTAATTTCATGAAAATAAAGTCTCATGGTAATTTAATATTTAACAACTCCTTTTCTATTGAAATCTATCCTGGAGTTCCAATGTGCTTGGTTGCCATATATTTGCTTTTCCATGTTAATGAAGGATTTCTTCAAATTAAGCTATCACTTTGATTTATATGCATATTTTTATTTTGTGTAAATTTTTTATGATTAGATCTATTGTGTTAAATAGAGTAGATATGTTTGTCACTTGCTCGAAAAAGAATTTGGGGGTTTAATGGTGCATAGTGCCTCAAATTGATAGGGATTAAGAGTAATGACTCTACACGGGCAGGAGTATCTGTTACAGCTTACGGAATATTGAACGCACAGAAAGTGAATGCTATTGTCACAAAAAGCTCACAATTGAATTTCAAGAGAAATGGAGGAAAAGTTAAATCAAGTATTAAAAGTGGATTAGCTGTAGAGGCTTTTGACTTATTGTCTGAAAATCAAGATATAAAGTGAGAGAAAAAAGTACTTTCCCTTGGGGATGGATACAAAGTTCCAAAAGAACTCGGTTCAAAGGAATTTGAAGGATTAGATCAAATAAAGGGAATAAGGAAAAACATTAAGCATTCTCATACAACTCCAAATAGCGGTCCTAGTCTGAGGCCATTATCAGATTTTGAAACTGAATTCAGTAAACAGAGTAAGTACGATGCTCATGGATCAGAGGTGTCAGTGGATGGAGGTTCTGCTTCTTCTTTCAGAGGATGGAGTGATGTTGGCTCCACAGAGAGCATCAAATTTGTATCATCAGACATTCTCAAACAGCGATGGAATTTATCTTATGGTAGTGATTTTTTAGCAGAAAATCCTTCAAAGACTTGGGTTGCCATGACTATATGATTTCATATTTTGAGAAGCAACTTTTTCCTCGTCCTTCTCATATTCAGGTACATCATCCCTTAACTCTTTTCTCAACTAAAAGGGAAAGAGATAGAAACACTTAGTGCCACGATAAATGGTTATTTTTTTTGCACTTGGGGAAGAACTGTTTTGCAAGTTGACAAGTAGAGTTGGCTAGTTTGTCAAGAGATATTAACTTTGAGATATATCCTGCATAAGGTCTCATATCTTCTGGAAATAAATATATGATGTATCTGAACTTCATTTTTTGTCGAAATTAATTATCTGCTGGCACTTAGAGCATCATTAGGTCGTTGGACCTGGGAGAGATAACCTGCTTATGTTTTTTAGAACCACCATTTTCCATAACAAAATTAACAGCTTACTTTTCCCCCCAAAAAGCTACTGCTGCCCGAGCAGCGTGTTTAGACATGCTAGATGCTTGTGTCACATCTAGCTCTTCATTAATGTGGCAGTCATGCACTAGTCATGTTGATGACAAAAATCATGCTTTAAAAATTCCAGTTACTATTTTGGGGAGAGTGATAAATACACGTTCCATGCATCTTGTTACCCTAAAATAATATTTTGAACTGTTTTTCTTTGTTGATCAGCATTAAATGGCTTACCTCAGGAAGACTTCTTTCTTTAATAGCTCTGACTTAATTATATGTGACTTTGTATGTGTTCACAAAATTTTGTGATAAATATGCTTTCTATTTCAGGCTATGGCATTTGAACCAGTTATTAAGGGAAAGACCTGTATTTTAGCAGATCAAAGTGGATCCGGTAAGATGCTTGCTTATCTTGCACCTATAATTCAGTGTTTAAGGGAAGAAGAGCTTCAAGGACTAGGCAAATCTTCTGCTGAAGGTCCCCGAGTGATTGTCATCGTACCAACTGCAGAGTTGGCATCTCAGTCTAGTTGTTCTCTTTCATTTGTCTTGTAATTCCATTGCTATCTATTTTGTTGTTTTTGATCTTTTGTATCGTTTTTTAAATTTTATTGCCTTTTATCCTGTTTTTCCAATATCTATGTTTTTGTTTCCTTTTTGAAGGAACAAATTTTTCATTTTAGTTCATAGCTAATGGATTCAAGTAGTTGTCATAGACATTGAATTTGTACCAGTAGTCGCTCGCTATTTTTTGTGGCATTTTCCACTAGATAATGAATGTGACCTATGGAAGCTGTTGCGAGGCCAATGTAATCAGTATTTACCTCAACGTGTAATGAATATTTACAGAGCTGGAAAATGTATAATGTTTTCAATAAATTGGCCTACTCGTCAACTCTACATGCATTACTCGTAACTTTTAGTCCACAAATATAATGAACTAGCTGAATAACATGAAAATTTTGAGACTTTGCCAACTTCATCAAGAATTTTAATATATTTTCAAGCTAAAGGAACCCACCCCAACTTCCTTTTGTTAAGACATTAGTATTAATTTTGGCCTATCAAAGTGAAATATGGAATATTTTGTTGCGATATCTTTAAGTAGCTAATTTCTTTTTTCGGAAATTGCTTTTGCAGTTATTTCTTTCTGAAATTGCTTTTGCAGCTATTTCTTGGCACCTTTTGTATTTTGAAAGGTTCTTAAAAATTACCGTTCTATACAAAAGGTTCTTAGAAATTACCATTCTATGTCAAAATTTGGAATTCCATTTAGATCAATGGCTGTTACTGGTGGTTTTCGACAAAGAACACAATTGGAAAATTTAAGAGAAGGTGTTGACATTTTAATTGCAGCACCTGGTCGATTTTTATATCTAATTAAAGAAGGTTACTTGCAATTATCAAATCTTGGACGGTATTCTACTTTTCTTTGCAACATTCACTCTTTGTTTTGTTCACACAGTATGATGTTATTTTCTCCTAATTAGAGAGGGTTAACTGCTAATTTTTATCCATGCTGATTGTCAATTGTGCCTGGATGCTTATCCCAAACTACCTAACTTGTTTACATTACATTGTACCTATTTTTCATAGCTTTCATTAATTGATGTTATGATCATTCTTCCTTTCTCATTGACACTTTTGTCTGCCATCAATTTAAATTTCTTATTTTAGGAGGATGCTTGGTCAATGATTTCCTTGTTTTGCAGTACCATTTTGGATGAGATAGATGTACTTTGCAGAGATGAACAATTTGAAGAAGCGATACAGAGTTTGATCAGTTCTTTGCCTATATCTACTCAGTATTTATTTGTGACTGCAACATTACCAACGGAGATATATAATAAATTAGTTGAACATTTACCTGATTGTGAAGTGTTAATGGGACCTGGAATGTGCAGAATCAGCTCTCACCTTGAAGAGGTTGGTAATATTGTTAATATGCTGGTTAGATCATTGTTTGAAATTGGCATCATAAAAATTTCACGAGCCTTGGTGTTGAAGAGTTTGGTATTTTTAATTTGGTGCACTAGATAGTGATAATTGGAAGTGTCACTAAGCTTCTTTAGTCGTGTGTCAAATGTTGTTAATTAAGTTATTTAACTTGTGTTAAAAACTTCTTCATACTTACTCGCAAGCAGCTGAAAAATTCATGGTTGGGAATAATGGGCCGCCATTATTAACAGGAGCCTCTTTGCCGCTCCATATCATGCACTAGTGATGGAATTCCAGTTTGGTTTTATTGAGTTATTTAGCATATGTTGGAAATATGAAATGTACATTTTCATCTCCTTATTTTTATAGAATGAAATTTTATTGGTTTTTTTCGCTGAAAATGATCTGGTTCCAAATGTCTCAATCAGAGCTTTAAATTAAGTTTTAAAATTGCTCCAGACATTAAGAGCAGATGACTTGAAATTCGCTTAAGTTTATAACATTTTTCTTAAGGCCATGTCTGATGCTACGACATCAAGAGCTTATATGGTTGTGGTTGTTTCTTGTGCCATTCCCATAATATTCAATACCACATCCTTCGTTACGGTAGAAAACAGAAATTATTCTTGTTTTTCATTCATCTTTGATAGTAATCTTTAACTACCAAAAATGATGAAGTGTGTTCTATTTTGGTTTGTTGAAGTTATCTAGAGCTGTGCAGGGACATAAATTAGTCTTACTTTGAACACAGAACAAACTACATGGACTATTCAATATTGGAGTACGACAGTGAGATTGCATTTTCAGTTTCTTTTAGATTGTTCTGTTGAAGAGGAAGCTGAGAGTTCTCCAGATTCAGCGTTCTTAAATAAGAAAAATGCTCTTTTGGAACTTGCAGAAAGGAGTCCAGTTTCCAAAATATTGTTTTCTGCAACAAGGTATACTACATTTGTTTTTTAATTACCTATATTGTTTTCTTCCACCTTTGTCAAATAATTATTTATGAAGCAACCTTCTTTTGGACTCCATGAGGCTGTTTTCTACCTGTGTACTGACATTTCTTTTCTATAATGTGCAGATTGAGACATGCAGAAAAGTGGAGACTTTATTGACACATTTGGGCAAGAAAGGGACTCGTGTCCAAGTTTTACCCTTCTATGCTGCCTTAGCTCAAGATGTACGGCTTGCGAATATGGAAGTGTTTGAGTCCTCTGTCTGAAAGAGTCTCTCAGTTTTTGGTCTGCACTGACAGGTTCATCCAATTTATTTTTTCTTTCTTTTATCCAATGTTATTTTCATCGCTCCTTTTTTTTAACACTTTTGACGTGGTAAATGTCGATTTAGCTTATACGAGGAACAAATAATTAGATTACACCACATAATGTTGATAATGCAAACGAACAAAACACAACCAAACAAGACTACAGATTGTTGTAGGAATGACTTGGCTTATTGTGAATCATAGTTTCATTCAATTTACGCCCATATTTACTTTCAGTAGATCTCCCTTCTTAAAATTAGCTTCTAAATGGAGAGAATCTAAGTGGTCAAGACATATTTGGTTCATCCTTGCTGTCTTGGGACAAACAAAGTAATTTAAGTCTTCCCCTCTTTCAAAACTGGTGTCAGGCCATCACTCACCCCTAGGTGAACGTAGCAACATCCTCATGCCGAAGGTGTATCATGCTCTAATACCGTTTGTTCCACTTGCCAGCCACATTTGCTAGGATTCACTCCTAGAAATCTGCTTGCAATAGTTAATCTTAGGTAGGTGACTCCATGGATACCCCTGTTTGCAGGTTGAAGCCTTCATGTCAAAATGAAGTCCATCTTCCAAGGGGGGACCTGCCCTGGTAACATTTTGTTGCAACCTTATTTGGTAGAATTACCCTCAATGAAAGACAATCCCAATTGGTGGTTGCCCCATGGCTGATTCAGCCTAGCTGATTCATAATTCAACGACTCACTACATAAACATTTGTCGTCATGCAGTTCCTACCTTTTGATGTGGGAAGCTCACTTTTAGATAGATTTTTCCAATCAAGACTTAGTAAACTATTTCTTCATGAACCAACTAATCAGCTGCAATCCCTTCAAAAGAACAGATTATTATCCTGTGTGTTCTACTGCAATAATCATCTACCTTACTATAGTCAATCAGTTGTACATTCCATTCTCATCCAATATTCCTTCAGGGCCTATAACAGGTTTCAATTATGCATTCCTTGGAATAAGTACAAGTATGAACTTTTCTGAGTTATTTTATGTGAAACTTTTTCTTCAGGGCATCTTCGTGGTATTGATTTCGCAAATGTTGGCCATGTTGTGCTGTTTGATTTTCCACGAGATCCAAGCGAATACGTGCGACGGGTCGGAAGAACTGCAAGAGGAGCAGGGGAAAGGCAAAGCTTTTATTTTTGCGGTAGGTGAACAAGTTTTTCTTGCAAGGAAGGTTATTGATAGAAGCAGAAAGGGTCATCCATTGCATAATGTACCTCTAGCTTATTAGCTGACAACCCTCTTGCGATTTTTTTAATAACACTTGCTTGAGGAAACCTTGCTAAAATAGGGTTTCAGATCCAGTGCGGTTCGGTTAAGTTTGGGTTTGTGATCTGAACCGAATCCATCTCGGTTCCAAAGACAAAATCGAAAATGGACCCAAAATTAAATCCAAATAACAAGACCCACTTACCGAATCACGACCAAAAATTAGCGTCTCGGTTCAGTTTCACTCAACACTAATTCCAAGTGACATCCGAGAATACCGACAAACATACACGATTGTCTATTTTGCTAAGAAATCAAATTCAAGGTCGTCCTTGCTGTAGTTGACTCTTAAATTGATATTCTTGCAAGAAGAAGACGCAACCTGCTAGAACAAGCATGCATCTTTTTCTTTCCTCTAGAAAAGCCAACTCGTTGGTAGAAGTAAATATTAAGAGCAAGAAAAATTTGAGCTCTGAATTTTGCTTGAAAGCAAGTTTTTCGGATTAGCAATTTCATGCGCTACCATACGTCGTATTCTCCACCATGTTTTGCTTTCCTGCCCCCCATTTTTGCAAGCGATCAGAGGTTTGTTCCACCTGCGATAGAAGATCAAAGAGCGAATAAACAAGGTCACGATCGGGTCAGAATTCATAGAAAAAAATACGTGATCAGACGAAGAACAAAATTGTGGGTAAGGTCAGAGAGTTGGACTTCTTTGTTCCAATTGGTTCTATAAAGAACTATGAGGAGTAGCAAAGTTTGGACTCCAATTCTAGCAATCATGCCTCCCCAAAGTCCCTGCCCACGGAGGACCGCCATTAATGAACAAGACAAAACCTCCACACTCTAATCTAATCTTTTGATATGCGAGAACGAGAAGCTACCTTCACTCCCAAATGCGCTACATAACCCAGAACCACGCCCAGAGGAAGTCCGAAGATGTAGTAAGAAGCTAGGTTAATGAACGCCACTAGCGACAGCCATCCGGCGCCGATCGCAACTCCCGATATGATTGGCTGAACGCTGTTGAGCACCATCGTGATCCCCAGCAAGTACGCTAGATTAGCGACGGCACGCTGAACCACTTTGCTGCTCGTGACTATCACGGCGAAGTAGTCCCTCACCAGGATGATCAGTACCATGAAGAACAGTCCCAGGAGGAAGGATTCCGCCATTGTTACGTAGACGCTATACTTGGCCGCTCTCGGCCGTCCTTTTCCGAGCTAGTTCGAGACCCTCACGCTGCAAAAAGGGACGGCCATGGAAATGGGTTACGATAAAAAGCTCGAAAGAGAGCGAAAAGGTAGCTCCGAGGTACCTGATTGCGACGTTTATTCCGATGAAGATGATGTTTTCCCAGCCGTTTAAGTTCATGCTGGAGTGGAATATACAGCAAAGGTCAATGATTGATGTATGAAAATGAAAATATAGCAGCATTTTTTCGTACCATATGGAGAGAGAATCGACGGCAATGACAGGGTCTTTCAGGTGACCGGTGAGAGTGATGATGGTCATCATATACCAGATCTCCAGTCAAAGCATGATGGCGGAGGAAATAGAGTGGCGCACAAAGCCCCAGAGATCCTTGAAGGCCAGCCAAGAGAGGCCATGCCATGCGTCCTTGCACCACCCGACCACGTACACCACCTGCCGATGGAGATTCCCCAGCTCGTGATGTCCAGAGCCACCGCGGCGCCCGTCGTCCCCTACCCGAGCGGGAAAAGGAAAAGCCAAAGAAGAAAAACTTGGGTCAGAATGGCGGCCAGACCTATCCAGGCCAGCGTTCCGACCTTGCTCTGGGCCTGCAGGAACTTCTAAGTCGGGAAAGCCACTGCGAACGAGAAGAGCTGAGGAATGGTCATCAAGGCGAATCTGCCGGCGAGATCAGCTACCACGTCCGTCTGTCCGATGACTTTGAGAATGGGCGTGCGAATATGTAGACAGGCAAGATGACAAGAAAGCAGACTGAGGTTATAATCCATGATCTTTGCATGTGTATGTAACGACCCAACATTTTAAATCCCGAATATTAAAAAAAAAATTTCGCACAGTTTGACTACTCAATTGTCGTATACAGAATGTAAATTTGTTGGATATGCCACGTGTGACGACTTGGTCAAACTAATTAAAATTGAGATATGTCGGGACGAAATCGAGCTACGATTTTTGAATGTTACGTAAAAGATAATTTTACGAAATCAGTGGACACATAATCGTGTTGAAATTTTAAGTGGAACGACGGGAAATTGAACGAAAATTGAAAGCGTTACACAAAATAAATATTACGTTTTAATAATATTATATTATATAATATAATATAATATTATTAATTAATTATAATATTTATACTTTTTATATATTAAATAAAAAGAAAGAAGAAGAAGATATCTTCTTCTTCTTCTTCAGTTATTCCCCGAGACAGAGAGCGAAACCACAGAGAGAGAAGGAGAAAGAGTCGCCGGTGAACGACGTCCGTTCGACGAGATTCGAGCTCCAAAACGTCCGCGACAACGAGGGGAGTAACTTTTGTAAAGCATTTTCGAAGGTAAGTTCGTATTTTCGGAGAGATCTGAGAAAAACCAAAAATTTGGAGTTATTGTTTCGGTTTTGCAAATTTTGGATTTACTTGCGATTCGTCGTACGGTTAAGTCTGTCTCGACGACACGAGTGTTTTGGTGTAAATTTCATCGAGAACGGAAGCCGGAATCGTCGCCGGCCGGAGAACGAGCGTGGGTCGCACGTCCGTCGGGTCAACCCGAGCCGGGTCGGACTGACCCGACCAGAGGTTGACTGGTTGACCGGGTCAACTATTGACCGGTCAACCCTGACCATTAACCGGTCTGGTTCGGCTGAACCAGTTCAACCAGAACCGGTTCAGTCCGAACCGGTCTGGCTAAACCGGACCCGCGGCAGTCAGGGGTCGTTTTGGTACGTGTTTTCGTTTCTCTTCTCTTATACATTATATATGGGATATTGTAGAGGAGTTTGACGATATTGAAACAAGCCTGGTGCAGGAGAAATAGGATTTCCTAATTCGACCAAAAATCGAGATTTGAAATTAAAAGGTAGGGGTTTTTATATAAATGCTAATTTTACATGTTTAATTGCATTTGTATTATTATTGCAATTTATTGTTATTGAACATATGCATATGCATTGCACATTCATCATTGAGCATTGTGCACAAATGGTTAATAGGGACGACTAAGCCTGCCATTGGGTTTCGAATTCCTAAATCAGATACGGGTCTTTATGGTTGTCACCACCTTAGAGTGGAGACTCCACGGTGGAGTATACACATCATTTGCACTGCATCTCATTGTGCATTTACTTTATGGTTGCCACCACCTTAGTGTGGATGTTTACACATCATTTACATTGCACCTCACTGTGCATTTACATATTTACGAATTGTTCATAATCATGTTTTAAACATATTTTAATATTTTGTTATTTATTTATAATTTAATAATAAAAATAAGACCCCTACTGAGAGTAGTCACTCACCC
>QAOC01011795.1:5354-24583 GCA_003255005.1 Begonia fuchsioides | reverse complement strand
TGTAATGTGGAACACCGCCAAGAGATGAAATCTGCTTTTTACGAATTGGAGCAGAGTGATATGACAGTTCAGGAGTATTATGCTAAATTTCTACAGCTAGTGAGTTACATTCCTGGATTTTCTATGGAAGATAAGATTGTGAGATTTAGAGTGGGGCTCAAACCGAGAATTAAATCCTGGTTAGCTGCCTTGAGCTTCGCTTCTCTACCACTTCTTGTGGCTTCGGCTAAGCGAGTAGAAGCCGATCAAGCGGAAAAATTTACTGCAAGTAAAAAGAAAGAAGATAAAGGCCATAAAAGTGGTGGAAAGATTATGAAGAAAGATTTGAGTAAAGGCCAAAGTAGTAAAAGCAGTTCCTCTAGTGGGCCTTATTCGAGTAAGCCTGGAGGCAATTATACTTGCTTTACATGTGGAAAAAAAAGGGCACTGGAGGAAAGATTGCTATTTTAATACCCGGAGTCAGCAGGGAGATACTTCGGTTCAACAACCGATGCCGACATCTTCTAGTTTCCGTGATAACTCCCAGGGAGCGGGACATCGCCCTCAATTTGGGCAAACATCTTATATGCCTACTCAACTATCTGAATCTCGACCTCAACAGTATCAGCTTCAATACCAGCACCAATATCAGGCAACCGGTATCAAACCACAAGGGTTCCCTCAGCAGATGTCTGATAGCTCAACCCCTTCTAGTTCAAGAGATAAACGAAAGGGTAAAGCTAAGGTCACTGGTCAGATGTATGCTGTAGCTGATCCAGAGACTTCTGAGCGGCCTGAACGAGGAGCGATTGATGGTACGCTTCTCCTTTCTTATACGTTTGTGCATGCCTTATTCGATACTGGAGCATCACATTCTTTTATTTCAAAAATTATTGTGCGGGCTTTGAAATTGAAATCTGAGAAGCTAGAAAACCCTTTAGAGTTAAGTACTCCCCTTCATTCTAGCTACCTAGTGGATAGGTGGGTTCCAACGACTAAAGTCGTTATAAATGGACTGCAGTTAACAGCTGATTTTATTATTATTCCCATGAACCAGTTTGATATTATTCTTGGTATGGATTGGCTGAGCTGTTATAAAGCTCAGATTGATTGTCACCTCCGGCGGGTGACGTTGACTTTAGATGATGGGACAATATTGGTGCATAAGTGTAACCCTCATAATATTCCCAATAATCCTATTCTGCGAGCCTGTTTTGGTGGGAGGAAGAAATTGGAATGCTACAGGAATTTATTTGCTATTGGCGGTGAATCCAAAGATGTGATGGAAGATTTGGACTTATTGATTGTCCAAGATTTTTTTGATGTTTTTCCTGATGATTTGCCAGGATTACCGCCAGATCGTGAAATTGAGTTTGATATTAATTTTGTGCCCGGAACAGTTCCAATTTCGATTCTTCCATATCGTATAGCTCCAGCTGAATTAAAAAAATTAAGAATTCAATTGGAAGACTTATTACAAAAATGTTTTATTCAGAATAGCAGTTCTCCTTGGGGCGCACCAGTACTTTTTGTTAAGAAAAGTGATGATTCCCTCCGCTTATGCATCGATTATCGAAAGTTGAATCAAGCCACAATTAAGAATAAATATTCATTGCCAAGAATTGATGATCTTTTCGACCAATTGGGTGATTGTGAATATTTTTCCAAGATTGATTTAAGGTCTGGGTATCATCAGGTAAAGATCAAAGAAAATGATATTCCTAAAACAGCCTTCAGAACTCGCTATGGCCATTTTGAATTCACGGTCTTACCGTTTGGGTTGACCAATGCACCCGCAGTATTTATGGATCTGATGAATCGAGTGTTTCGACCATACCTCGATAAATTTGTCGTGGTCTTTATCGATGATATTTTAATTTATTCAAAGTCACAGGAAGAGCACATGAGACATTTGGAAATCGTGCTAGAAACCTTGCGCGAACATCAATTATATGCCAAATTATCTAAATGTGAATTTTGGAAAAATGAAGTTAAATTCTTGGGACATATCATTTCTCGTGATGAGATATCTGTGAATCCCGAGAAAATTGAGGCGGTGGTAGAATGGGAACCACCTAAGAACGTTTCTGAAGTTCGAAGTTTCCTTGGGTTGGCTGGCTACTATCGTCGGTTTGTGAAAAATTTTTCATCTATAGCTAGGTCATTAACTCAACTAACCAAGAAGGAGGTGAAATTTATTTGGAGCAACGAATGTCAAATGACTTTTGATGAATTGAAAGAGCACTTGACTTCAGCTCCTATCCTTGCAGTACCTAATGATGGTTTACCATATAATGTATATACCGATGCATCAGGAGTCGGTTTGGGATGCGTACTTATGCAGCAAGGTAGAGTTATTACTTATGCCTCCCGACAATTAAAGGCTCATGAGCAGAATTACCATGTGCATGATTTGGAATTAGCCGCCATCGCTTTTGCTCTCAAAATTTGGCGGAGTTATTTGTATGGTGCTAAATTTGAAGTATTCTTTGACCACAAAAGTTTGAAATATTTATTTACTCAACGTGACTTGAATATTCGTCAGAGACGTTTGATGGAATTTATCAGAAATTATGATTTCTCTTTGGAGTATCACCCTGGAAAAGCAAATGTAGTAGGCGATGCCCTAAGCCGATATCTTCGAGGTTCTCTTTCGTGCCTCATTCTAGAGGATTGGAAGAGATGTTTAACTCTCGAAGATTTTGAGTTTCAACTCCATGATTATGGGCATTCTGCTAGGTTATTCAATGTGGTAGATACTCCTAGTCTTCTGCAACGTGTGAAAAGAATGTAGAAATTAGATGACAAATTAACACAAAAATTTGATCAAATACAAGCGGGTGAAGAATTTAATGATTGGAGTATTGGGCAAGATAATTGCTTATACTTCAAGAGTCGTATTATAGTACCGAATGATTCTGATCTAAGACAATTTCTTCTTTCTGAACACCACAAGTCCAGATTTGCCATACATTCTGGGTCTACCAAGATGTATCAGGACTTGAGGCGACAATATTGGTGGTCAGGAATGAAACGCGAAGTGGCAGAATACGTGTCACGTTGCGCGGTATGCCAACAGGTTAAAGCTGAACACCAAAGAGCTGCGGGATTGTTGCAACCCTTGCCCATTCCGGATTGGAAGTGGGATCATATAACCATGGACTTTGTCACAGGTTTACCGAAGATCCCACAAAAGTTTGACTCTATATGGGTCATTGTGGACCGCTTAACAAAGGCTGCACACTTTATTCCGGTCCGCATGAAATTCCCCATATCCAAGCTTTGTAGCCTCTACATTGAGAGTGTAGTTCGCCTACATGGAGTACCCTTGAGCATTGTGAGTGACCGTGACCTCAGGTTTACTTTAAATTTTTGGAAAGGATTGCAGAATGCTCTAGGTACAGAATTGAACTTGAGTACAGCCCATCATCCTCAAACGGATGGACAATCTGAGCGTACGATCCAGACTCTAGAAGATATGCTTAGATCATGTATATTAGATTTTGGAGGCAGTTCGGTTACTCATTTACCCTTGGTCGAATTTGTCTACAATAACAGCTACCAGGCTAGCATCGGAGTTGCTCCGTATGAAGCATTATATGGGAGACCTTGTCGATCTCCACTTTGTTGGGCCGAGACTGAAGACATAATTTCTTTGGGCCCTGACCTGGTTCGTGAGATGAACGAGCAGGTCAAGCTTATACAGCAGAGGCTGGTCACAGTGCAAAGTCGGCAGAAGAGCTAGGCAGACCTTAAGCGTCATGAGGTGGAGTTTGATGTAGGGGATTATGTATTTTTGAAAGTTCGACCAAGGCGTGGGATTAGCCGATTCGGAGTGAAGGGTAAATTGGCTCCGAGGTACATTGGACCTTTCCTGATTATTAAACGTGTGGGTGCAGTAGCTTACAAGCTTGAACTTCCTGCCCAGCTCGGGTATGTGCACGATGTATTTCACATCTCTATGCTGAGGAAGTGCGTTTCAGACCCTTCACACGTAGTCCCTTGGACTGACGTACCTATCGAGGAGGACGTGACGTATGAAGAAGAGCCTGAACAAATCATTGATCGGGAAGTTCGTGTGATACGAGGAAGAGAAGTTTCCGTGGTTCGTGTATTGTGGCAGAACCACGCTGAAAACGAGGCAACTTGGGAACTTGAGTCTAATATGATAGAAAAATACTCTCGTTTATTTCCATCATTATATTAAGTTTGTATTGAATTTAAGGACAAAATTTTTTTTAAGGGGGTTATGATGTAAGGACCCAAAATTTTAAATCCCGAATATCAAGGAAAATTTTACGCGAAGTTTGACTAGTCAATTGTCGTATACAGAATGTAAATTTGTTGAATATGCCACGTGTGACGACTTGGTCAAACTAATTAAAATTGAGATATCTCGGGACGAAATCGAGCTACGATATTTAAATGTTACGTAAAAGATAATTTTACGAAATCAGTGGACACATAATCGTATTGAAATTTTAAGTGGAACGACGGGAAATTGAACGAAAATTGAAAGCGTTACACAAAATAAATATTACGTTTTAATAATATTATATTATATAATATAATATAATATTATTAATTAATTATAATATTTATACTTTTTATATATTAAATAAAAAGAAAGAAGAAGAAGATATTTTCTTCTTCTTTAGTTTTTCCCCGAGACCGAGAGCGAAATGAGAGAGGGAGAAAGGTAAGAGTTTTTATATTACTACAAATTTTACATGTTTAATTGCATTTATATTATTATTATTATTGCAATTTATTGTTATTGAACATATGCATATGCATTGCATATTCATCACTGAGCATTGTGCACAAATGGTTAATAGGGACGACTAAGTCTGCCATTGGGTTTCGAATCCCTAAACCGGATCCGGGTCTGTATGGTTGCCACCACCTTAGTGTGGAGTCTCCGTTTTTTGGAGTTACACATCATTTGCACTGCATCTCATTGTGCATTTACTTTATGGTTGCCACCACCTTAGTGTGAAGTCTCCACTTTCTGGAGTTACACTTTTTGGAGTTACACATCATTTGCACTGCATCTCACTATGCATTACATATTTACGGATTGTTCAAAATCCTGTTTAAATATGTTTTAACATGTTGTTATTTATTTATAACTTGATAATAAAAATAAGACCCCTGCTGAGAGTAGTCACTCACCCCATTGGCTACAAATTTTATTTTCAGGTTCATTCCCGGGTAAAACCCAGTAAGACTTATATTGGAGTTTAAATCCTCCAATTTGTATTTGTAAAACTTTGAATGATGTATTATTTTAAATTGTAAAACTTCCCGTGTATATTATTGGGTTGAACATTTTATGTATGCTATCTGACTATTTGGATTGAATGTTTGGGCTTGCTAAATTTTAAGACTTCCGTTGTTTGGTTTAAATTGAATACCCGAGCCTAGGGCTTAGTGGTCGGGTTCCCTCGGGAATCGGGCCATTGGGCCCGGCGTCTGTCTAGACCCTGTTTTGGGTCGTGACAACATGTATACTCCCAGCATTTCTAGCTGGCCCAGGCCAAATGCCTGCCCACACAAAGTCTCTGTCGCACTTCCCATTCCAAACTGCCCAAATCAATCATCCATTTCACCAAAATTTCCAGAAACGAGAGAAGGGGGTGGAGAGAGAGAGAGAGAGAGAGATAGCAGATCATAAAGCCGTAAGCAAAGGTGGCGATGATAGAGATAGCGATGGAAACACCAGAGAGCTCGAGCTCCTCCAGCTGGCCGACGAAAATGTTAGTGACTGAGTTGATGTTGGGAAAAAATCAGATAATTTCTATAATCGAATAACTATGGAAAGTACTGATCAGATAATTCTCAGGAAAGACTGCTCTTGGCAATCTCCTAACTAGAATTATCTTTCTAAGTATGTTCCCAAAAAAAACTGGAGGGGTCACAAAAGGTCCCACTTAAAATCCAGACTCCTAGACAGAACTTAATTACACAGTACAATTACACCATTAAAATAAGCGGTCTGAGAAATAATAGCAGATGTGATCCAAAAAATACCATGAATATTTTCTCACCCCGTTAAAGTATAACGGTCAAGAAATAAGAGAAATAATGCATCGAAAATTTTACGTGGAAACCAAAATCGAGAAAAACCACGGGGACCGAGTCCGGAAAATCTCACTATAAAAATAGAAATTTACAATATTTTTCTAGAAATCAAATATTTCTAGAAAATATTGACTAAGAGAAATTAAACTCTCTTAGAACTCCCAACGTGCACAAAAGCACCACACATATTTTTCTCTTGCGCTCTTTCTTTTCCCTCCCTCCAAATACAATCATTATTTCTCTCCCCCTTCTCGAGAAGCCTCTTTCTTCTCTTCTTTCTCTTTTTTGGGATGATGTCTTCACTCCCCGCAAGCCTCTATTTATAGGAGGCTTGGGGGAGCAGCCTCCTCAAATTGAGATAGGCAGTTGTGAATGGAGATTTTTATGTCTCCATTCACATTGAGTGTGGTCCCTCACCATTAAGGAGGGACCCTACAAACTCTCACTCCCGATTTATGGTGAGGTTTTCCATTCCTGCTGAGTCTCTACAGAATTCATGTTTGCTTCTCTACAAAATTTTTGTCGTCATGTCTGAGCCATTGTCATCCGTATGAACTTTCTCAAGGTACACTTGTTTTTTCTCAAGGACATCTCGTATCTAATGATACTTGATGTCTATATGTTTTGACCTCGAATGAAAACTTGGATTCTTGCTCAAGTGTATAGCACTTTGGCTATCATAATACAAGACATATTTATCTTGTCGATGTCCCAATTCTGTCAGAAATTTTTGCATTCACAAAATTTCTTTACAAGCCTTTGTAGCCGCAATAAACTCAGCTTATGTTGTAGATAATGCCATTGATTTTTGCCTCTTAGATTGCCATGATACAGCTCCTCCTCCAAATGTAACCAAATATCCTGATGTTGATCTTCTAGAGTCGATATCTTCAGCTATGTCAGCATCAGTATAGCCTATTAGTAAAGACTCTTTACTTCTAAAACACAAACTGAATCCAGAAGTACCATTAAGATACTTAAGAATCCACTTTACTGCATTCTAATGCTCTTTGCCCGGATTTGATAGAAATTGACTGACTACTCAACAGAATGTGAAATATCAGGTCTCGTACAAACCATGACATACATTAAGCTACCAACTGTTGAAGCATATGGAATCTTCTGCATTTCTGTCTTTCCTTCTTCAGTAGAAGGACTTTGTTCGGATGCAAATTTGAAGTGTTACACAAGTGGAGTGCTAACCGACTGCGCCTTATCCATATAGAATCGGCTGAGAACTTTTTTAATATATTTCTCCTGCGATAGCCATAATTTTCCATTCTTCCTATCGCGAGTGATACTCATCTCAAGTATTCTTTTTGTCGATCGTAAATCTTTCATGGCAAAAGACTTGTTAAGTTCTTGCTTTAACTTAACAATCTTTTCTCTATGTGGGCCCACAATCAGCATGTCATTGACATAGAGTAGGAGATAGTGAATGTTCCGTCTGTGAACATTTTCACGAACAAACAATGGTATGATGAAGTTTTTCTATATCCTTGATGAGTCATAAAGGAATCAAACTTCTTATACCATTGTCGTGGGGTTTGCTTTAGTCCATACAGACTCTTCTTCAATATACAAACCAGATGTTCATTTCCTTTGACAATGAACCCTTCTGGTTGTTCCATGTAGATTTCTTCTTCAAGTTCACCATGCAAGAAAGAAGTCTTTACATCGAGTTGTTCGATCTCCAAATTTTGACTTGAGGCCAATCCAAGCACCACTCGTATGGATGACATTTTCACAACAGGTGAAAATATTTCCTCAAAGTCAACACTTTTCTCCTGACCAAAGTCTTTCACGACTAATCGTGCCTTATACTTTGGCTGTGAACTTTTATCTTTAAATTTGAGTCTATATGCCCACTTGTTTTTTAGTGTCTTTCGCCCCTTAGGAAGCTCAACCAACTCATAGATATGGTTTTCATGCAATGATGTCATCTCATCTTGCATCACATCTATCCAGTTCATTTTCTGATGATGTTACATAGCCTCCTCATAGCACTCAGGTTCGTCACCATCGGTGATCATCACATACTCGTTTCTAGAGTATCTACTCGATGGTTGACGATCTCTTGTTGACCGCCTTAACTCTTCAGCTGGCTCCCGAGAAATCTCAATTTCTCTTTGGTCAACATCTTCAACTAGTGATTTTTCCAACATCTCCTCCGTCAAAAGTTGATTTTTCCATATCAACTCTTACAAGATGTTCACTAGTGATTTCAACATCTTTCTTGTCTTCAATGGTTTGATCTTCAAAGAAGACAACATCCCGGCTTCTGACAATTTTCTTGTCAACCAGATCTCAAAGTCTATATCTGAATGCATCATCTCTGTATCCAAGAAATATGCATTCCTTAGCTTTACTGTCTAGCTTCGACCTCTTATCTTTTGGAACATGGATAAATGTTCTACATCCAAACACCTTTAGATGTTTATAAGATACGTTTGTTCATGTCCACACCTTGTTTGGCACTTCTCCATTCAAGGGTCCTGATGGAGACATATTGATGACATGTACTGCAGTTTTCATTGCTTCTCCCCAAAATATTTTAGAAAGTTTTGAATGTGACAACATGCACCTTATCTTCTCCACGATCATTCTGTTCATTCTTTCCGCAATACCATTTTGTTGATGAGTCTTCGGAACAGATCTCTCGTGTTTGATTCCGTGCAACTTGCAATACTCATCAAATGATCTCATATATTCGCCACCATTATCTCATCCTTTGTTTTGAGTGTGTAAACCTAAACCTTTTTGGAATGATCATCAATGAATGTGACCATGTATTGAGCTCCACCTAACATTTTCATCGACATGAGACCGCATACATTTGAATAGATGACTTCCAACACCTCTTGTTTCCTCGATTCAAAAATCTTTTTGAAGGAAACTCTGTGTTGTTTTCCCACTAAACAATTAATACATTTTGCAAAGATTCATGTCCGAGATGTGACAGACATTCTCTCTTGCCAAGCAATAGAAGTCCTTTTTTGCTCATGTGACCAAGTCGCCGGTGCCATAAATCCATGGATAAGTTATTATGTGCAGCATTTACAGTTGCTTCCCTTGTAGTCACTTGAGTCACGTACAAACTAAACTCTTTGATTCTATTTGCTATGACTAGCCATCCTTTGCTGAGTTCCCATTTTCCATGAGGAAATTTGCTCTTGTAACCGGCATCATCGAGAGCACCAATTGATATTAGATTCAGTCTAATATCTGAAATATGTCGGACATCTTTAAGCACCAACTCGCATCCGGTGTTGGTGTGGATACTGATGTCCCCCTTTCCAACTATCTTGGAAATATGATTGTTCCCCATTTTAACGATGTCAAAATCGCCACTGATGTAAGATGTAAAATATTATGCTTTTGCTGTAACATGATAAGATGCACCTGAATCACATACCCAACTTGATTCCTGAGTTATGAGATTCACAGCATCTTCGCAAATAATTACATCTTCACCATTAGAGACAGTCGCAATCATACTCTTCCTTTCTCCTTTAGCACCTCTTGTGCTTTGTTCTTTTTTCAACTTCCAGCAATCCTTTTTCATGTGACCCGTTTTGCCACAATGATAACACTTTACTCCTTTTTTACTTTTTGATTTTGCCATTCTTAACGTGGTGGCTTCAGAAACACTTTACTCCTTTTTTACTTTTTGATTTTGCCATTCTTGACATGGTGGCTTCAGATGCCACACGTTTCTTTGACTTTTCTCTTATTATAGACAAGACCTCTAAGCGCTTTTTGTTCTTCCGTCTGCTTTCTTCTTCAAGAACAGCAGCAGCAACGTCGTTGAATGTTAACTTTTTTAAAGCGCCACTCATAAAATTTATAATAAGATTATCATATGAATCTGGCAAACTCTGAAGTAAAATTTCAGCTCTTTCCTTTGAGTTGATTTTCTCCTTCATCGCTGTGAGTTTAGCGAATAGATTGTTTAGAGTATTGATGTGTTCTGTTACTAGGGTTGATTAAGACATTCGAAGAGTGTATAATTTTCTTTTCAAGAAAATTATATTATGCGACGACCTTGCCTCATATAATTCTGTTAGGGAATTCCAAATCTGTTTGGCAGTTGTTAATTCGGTAATTCCAAATCTGTTTGGCAGTTGTTAATTCTGGTAGGCGACCGTTAATGGAGACTGTTAAGTCTCTATTCATTGAGTGATGTCTCTCACCATTAAGGAGGGACCTACAGTTGATCTCATACAGACACACTATCTAGAAAAGAACAGGGCCGGTGATTTTCCAAGTTATAATGGTCTCCTTCCAGGCCACTCTCTTTAGCTCCTTGAACGTTTTCAATGGCGCATAGTCCAGGTTCTGGTCGTCCACGGCAGAGGCTGGCTCATCACTCAGCAATGGAGCTCCCTCTCCATCTCCCCACCAGTAACTTTCATTCAAACAAAAATACTTTCTGTTTGTTGCGTTATCTGGAGCCAACACAACGTGATTCTCGTGTTTCATTTCTTTATCTGGCGCTATAATTTAATCTGTTGTTCATCTTTGTCCACTACCTCATAATTGTGGAATGCAGAACAACCTTCATTTGATTTTAAATCGGAAAATTGATTCTGCCTCTGTGAAAACGTGATTCAGCTGCTTTGTTCATGAGTTCGGACGTGGCCAGTGAAATACAAGTCTTAAAGAAAGTGAAAAATCATAATTATTAATTTAATTTCAGCATTTTGAGGTGGGTTGGAGATTAATTTTTAATTTATTAAATTAATAAGGCAGGTACAAAAGATTGTGGGTGGCAATTCATTATTCCCTAGTTTAATATTAGATTTCATATCTAAGGAATGAGAATCAGGGTTTTTTACGGAACTTAAATTGAAATTATCGAATAATGATAAATATTATTTTTTTATATTGATAATTATTTGATAGGGAAGCATGTATTTTAATAATGTAGAATAAGAACAAAAAAAAATGATATTATTACTCGTATAAAATGCAAAAGAATTACCAAAATATAACCTATTTTAGTGTCAATCAAAAAGAAAACAATCAGCGGCAATGCTATCGTGCATAAGTTGAATATATGTAGGAAGGACATAGATATCACGTATTGCAGTCATCCTTATGTCAGTATGAAAATAATTGTCAAATGGCAATAGGGGTGGGCATCAGATCAGATTGGATCGGATTGTTGTCGATCCAATCCGATCAGACGAAAATCAGATTGGAGTAGGGGGATCCGATCGAATTGGCTCTAAAACTCCATCCGAATCCGATCCGATCTGAATCCCTGCAAAGTTATCGGATCCTACGTTTTCCCGAGAGCCGTTTTCCCGAGAGCATTTTACATTTTCAGATAGCCATTTTATTTTTCATAAATTTTCCAACAGCAACTGAACATATCCATAATCTAAAACAACTAAAAATAAACTATCCATAATCCAAAACTATCCATAATCCAAATCTATTAAAGTATCAATAATTCATGACAATGATAATAAAAAACAATGATAATCTAAATCAATCATAATCCAAAACAATCCAGAATACGAAAACAATTCATAATCTCAACATAATACATAATCTAAAGACTAAAACATACGATATTAAATATTAATAGCCTCGATATCCCTTGACATCGACTTGCGCGAAGGTAGAACCAACTCGGGGCGGAGATATGCACACCACTTTCTGAATCCTTCTTTTTTTTTACCANGCAACTTTCGGAAAGGGTTCCCTCACTTGCTTCGCTGTCATGCACCCTTGACAGACCTTTTCGGGTTGTGAAACATGGGGAACTCCTATCGCCATCTCCCTTTCTGTCAACTGCTTCATTGACTGGAAATTGACATGTCCCAGCCTATAGTGCCAAAGCCAGGCTCCATCTGTGGTGCTGGTTAGCAAACAAACTGATTCGTCAGTCGGAATGTTTGCTTTGTACAGTCGGTTTGGCGACCCTTTTATCTTCATGAGTAACTTATCAGAGGAGTCGAATAACATAAGGTGCTCCCCTCTCATGATGATTTGGTTGCCTCCTTCCACTAATTGACCGCAGCTTAGGATGTTATTTTGCAGCTCCGGGATGTAATAGACTTCCTTGAGAAGTCTCTGTTGACCATCCTTGAATCGAAGTAAAATTGATCCTTTTCCAAGAATCTTGACAGCGGAGCCATTTCCGAACTTCACGTATCCCTGGAAAGATTGGTCGAGATTCCTGAATTTACTTCTTTCTCCGGACATGTGATTGCTGGCTCCATTGTCGAAGTACCATACATTACTCGAGCTTACATCTTTGACTCCAGAATGAAGATGTAGTTTCGCTAACACACTGCTCGAGGGAATCGAACTGCAGGTTTGTGTCAACAGAAGCTCGGGTTCTTCATCGTCAGTCTGCGCAATATTTGCCTCTTCAACGTGCTTCTTCCTTCGGCAATCCGATGCGTAATGACCCAATTGATTGCAGTTGAAGCACTTGATGTGATTCTTGTTCCGGAGATTTCCTCCGGATGCACTCGACACTTCCTTCTTGGGATGCAGGTCTCGTCCACTTCTTTTTCCTCTGCTCCGACCGCGTCCCTCACGACTGCGCGTGCTAGAACCCGCCGGGGACAGATTCTTGAACTTGTTTAGAGGAGATGGGTTGCACCCATTCCTTCTCTGTCGATTATCCCACTCTGCCTGAGTGAGAAGTAACTGGCTGTCGCCTTGACCATTTGGTGCTCGAAGACGTGCCCTCTCCTCGAATGTCTTTAGTCGACCTACTGCCTCCTCGAACGCCATCGTCTCGAGGTCGCAGAATTGTTCAATCCCAGCGATGACTGGATAGAACCGCTCCGGGACGGTGTTGAGAAACTTCTTCACCATCGCTGCGTCATCCAACGTTCCTCCGAGATTCGCAAACTTCACCGACATGCCGCTGATCTTCCCTGCGTAAACATCCAACGTCTCCCCATCCTCCATCCGCAGCACATCGAAGTCACTTTTTAAGGTCTGCAAACGTGCTGTCTTGACCCGGTCCGCTCCAACGAACCTTGTTTTCAAGCAGTCCCACAGACTCTTCGCGGTTACCTTCTTTGCGACTTGCAGGAGGATGTCCTCCGAGAGCATTTGAAGAAGACATGCTCGTGCCATCTTGTCTTTTCTCGCATCCACCTCTACGCCCACCTCCGGAGCCACGGTCTCCCAGAGACCCTGGGCATCCAGGAGCGCTTCTACCTTGATCGCCCATGTCGTGTAGTTCGTCGTCGTCAACTGCAGATAGTGGAACGACACTCCGCCGCTCTCCCTTGCCGTCACAGTTTGCGGAATCAACGACATAGTTCAACGTTGAAAAACAACCTCCGCTCTGATACCAAATGTTCTCAGATTGAGCCTCGTCGTCGGGAGCACCACAGGTGGAATACTAAAACAAGGCAAAAATGAATGGATTTATTAAAGAAAATAAAGATACATTTATAGACTTCTAAACAAAATAAAGCAATTAAGGCTAACAACTTTCTGCCTAATTAAGCACAAAGAAAAACTGCTTCCATCATGACTTCTCGGGAAAACATCCCATAATGCAATTACCGATATGGTGGGCGTCTTCTCAACATCTCTTCCACCGATTCCCCATGTCAGGATTAATATCATCCCAACAACCCGCATAGTCAACCAATTTTTCGAGTACCAAAGAGAGAATCTGGTCCGCCATTGACAAGTATCTCTTTCGAAGTGAATTCAGTCGAAGCTCATAGCACGTCGTCTTAGACATACTTGATTTGAGAAAAACTGAAATTTTCAAACCTTATCAGAGACACATTGGACGAAAAAAATGCGGAAAGGGTAAAAATAAAGAAGAAGAGATCACCCCAAGATGGGTCGAAAAGGGTCGACGTGAAGACGCCAGGTGAACAAAGACATTCAATGAATTTTATGAGGCCAGAAAAGTTTTCTACAATTGCCCAATATCTGAACCGGTTCAACTTTATGCTATTCTTTTCTCGAGATTTTTTAAATTCAGCGTCAACCAATGATTTTTTTTTTTCAGCCGCGTGAAATGAACATCCAAAATTTGAAAATCAATGGAGGATCATCCCCGAAGGGAGACTGACAAATGCATTTTTTAGCAGCCAAAATTCAAAGATTGTACTACAAAATCTCTTCGTATCCAATTTAAAAATTGATGACAATCTATTTCGAGTTTCTTAATGAGTCTCAAATAGGTTATTTTACATATGCTTCCAATAATGTCATCTCATATAGTTTTTCTTAATGATGTTATTTGGTGGCATAGTCAAGTCAAACCCAAATTCGTTGAAGTGTGACAATCAAAGAGTTCGACCCTAACTTTAGGCCTATGTTTTAGTCATAAAAAACAACTATGAATCAACTTATATACTGTCACACAATCGAAGCAAATGTGTTCTAAAATGTCAGAAAAAACGACCTAGTCGAAGTTTGACCTTTCATAAATACCCTGCAATGGCGGCTGTGGACGCTCAAGGTCTGAAGTTTATCAAACTTCAAGGAAAGCTGCAATGGAGGTTGAACTCGCAAACTTGGTAGCATTATCCTGTTCAGTTCTCCTGTTCCTCTTGGCCTTCAAGTTTTTGATCAGAAAAACAAGAACAAGAAATCGTCTTCCTCCGAGTCCGATTGGTCTTCCCGTTATCGGCCATCTTCATCTTCTCAAACTTCCGATGCACAGGTCTCTCCAGGAAATCTCAAATAAATACGGTGGAATCTTCTCTCTCTGCCTTGGAAGCCGCCTCTTGGTGGTTGTTTCCTCGACGGCGGCGGCGGAGGAATGCTTCACCAAAAACGACGTTGTCTTGGCGAACCGGCCGGAATTCGTAACCGGAAAGTTTCTCCCGTACACCAGCACCACACTAGCCGCCGCCCCCTATGGTGACCACTGGCGCAATCTCCGGCGGCTCAGCTCCATCGAAATCTTCTCCAACAACCGCCTCAACGCGTTCTCCACTATACGGAAGGACGAAGTAAGCATTTTTCTGCAACATTTATATGGAGCTTCTAGCCATGGCTTCTCAAAAGTAGAGATGAAATCAAGGATTTCAGAGCTGGTGTTCAACATGATCATGAGAATGGTAGTAGGAAAGCGGTATTACGGCGAGGAAGTGAGCGCGGTGGAGGAGGCAAAAGAGTTCAGAGAACTCATGTTAAAGATGCTTTCAATAGGGGTTTATCCAGGTGATTTTCTGCCATTTTTGAAGTGGGTGAACGGCCAAAAATACATCAAGAAGATGGAAAGATTTGGTGAAAAGGTAGACAGATTGTTGCAGGGTTTGATTGACGAATCTCGATCGTTGATTTCTGAAAATAGAGCTCCAGATACCATGATTACTCATATGCTTCGTCTTCAACGACAGGAGCCTGAGTATTACAGCGATGAGATAATCAAAGGCTTCATAATTGTGAGTAGGACTTCCGTCTTCCCCTTCACCTATACAGCTTAACATGTTTTGTTTTGTTCAAGACAAGCCACCATCTTACTTATGAGGGTTTTTAATTAGAGGGTATTAAAACAACTCCCCATAGTTTAAGTTTCTGGTTGAAATTTACCGTTTTTCTATTTACCCTTTTCAAATTATTAAATTATTCTGGGTTCTGTAATCAAATGTATTTCTAAACATCAAAAACTTTGACGTTAGCGAGTGACATTATCATTTGCTGGAGACTAAATGAACCTTTAAAATGACTGATATTTGGATTGTCTAAACTGGGCTTCTTAATGTTTGCTTTGCAGACCATTCTCTCTGCAGGAACTGAAACCTCGTCAGTGACAATAGAGTGGGCAATGTCTAATATGCTCAACAACCCTGAAACACTAAGCAAAGCTAGGGCTGAACTCGACGCCCAGATCGGAGAAGAACGGATGGTGGACGAGGCAGATCTTCCCAAACTGCATTACCTACACAATGTAATAGCCGAGACCCTCCGTCTTTATCCGCCGGCTCCACTGCTAGCCCCGCATTTGTCCTCTCAAAGCTGCACCCTCGGAGACTACCACATTCCACCCAATACTATGATCATGGTGAATGCATGGTCTATTCACAGAGACCCTAAGTTGTGGGAAAATTCGACTATTTTCAATCCGGAGAGATTTGAAAGTGGGCGAGAAAGTGACACCTATCGCACGATGCCGTTTGGTCAGGGAAGAAGGGCTTGTCCGGGAATAGGGTTGGCCAACCGGGTGGTCGGATTAACACTCGGGTCGCTCGTCCATGGCTTTGAGTGGAAGAGAAAAGGGGAGGATCTAATAGACATGAAGGAAGGAAAGGGGAATCGCTTATACAAGGATGAGCCGCTCGAGTGCTTGTGTAAAGCACGACCAATCATGCACGCAATTCTTCCTAGTAATTAGGGCTCTCTTCTTGTCTCATCTTATTACATAGCTTCTTACAATTTTATCATCATCTATTCATACATGTTATAAATTAACTGAATTTATTATTAATGTACCAGAATATTTTTGTGTAATGAATAAATAAATTTCAGTGATATATTTATTTTGAGGATATTTTTGATAAGAATTGCAAGTCATTCTAATTATACATATGTACGAAAATTGATAAATTTTAAAAAATAAATTAAAAAAATTTAAGAAAAATATCATCTTCGTTGACATATAATCATATGGCAAACCACTTTCACATGGAGGACTGCACCCTAATGGCATGGAGAGAATGCAACTAATAATATTTGTTTATTAGTTTGCTTTGCATTCAATTCAAAGAGGGGACTGGTTAAGCTTTATTTTAAAGATTTGAAATCAAATAATCGACTCAATTGTTGAGCTTTCAAAACCATTAGCACATTATTTTTTATTTTTGTGAGGTATGTAAGACTTTATTCTTATACTACTAACAAATAGTATTATTTTTTGTTAAGGTGGAAATATAACGGCGTCTTGATGCAGTTTCAGGGCCTATCAAGACAACGTTGTTAATGCCCGCACGAGCATAGTTCAGTTGGCTCAGAGATGGTAGATTGGGTACAAGAACCTAGGTTCGACGCATGCGTTGTCTTAGTGTGAGAGTTGTTACCCTCAATATTGAGGTAGCTACTTGGAATATCAGGTAAAGACCTCATATTTCTGGGCTGCTGAGTCACCGTAATTTAACTCCCTCACAAACTGTCTGGTTGTGGTGTGAGACCCTGAGGACGAGGGATTTCGCCTTATTGAGTACAAGACAACGTTGTTAGTTTGAGAATTTGTTCTTGTATTATGTTTGAGACGTTTTTTATTGGTTGTGAGACAAATTCATTTGTAAAATATTTTTAATCTCTACCCTTGCACTACGTGGAATTGATCACTCGGTTTGCTTTCGCAAGACCGAGATTCAACCCTCACTCTTTACTTACTATTTATTTACTTATTATGATTTAGACTTTTTCAATTTGGGCTTTCGTTTATTTTTTGGAACCTTCGATTAATCAATGGTTTTAGATTATTTTATTGAAGGTTGAAACTTTCTTTCCATAATATATTAAATCCAGATAATCTCAACTAGCATAGCCGTCAAATATTCATAATTATTTTGTGAATTTATATTGCGATCAAACGTTTCTAGCCAAATTTATTCTATTATGATTTGATCTTTGACGATTAGCCATCAACCTTTCATGCTAAGCACATTTTGTTTTTTTTTTAATTACTAAATTGATCAATACAATATTTTACTAGGCAATGATTAGTATTACAATTTTCTCGGGTTTGTTGGGTCTTGGTTGGCGTGTGTGACTAAGAATGAAAAGAATGCTGTACCCCGGAAGAATAAATAAACCTTTGTGTTATCTCTGTTCATCACTCTGTTGGCGTGGGCGTGATTGAAAACAATCGCCTGCTTAGATTTTTTTTTATATATAAAGCGGTGTGAAGTTCGAAAAGGTAAGTTTGATAATTTTATTATTACTAAAAATATTTGGACTCCTATTTTTGTTTCAGTAAAATATTTTTGATTATTTTGAGTTTCTGTAATTTGGGCAATTTGCTATGGAAATATTTGAATTTTGATTTCAATTTATGGGTTAAATTGTGTATGAAGAAACACTTAAAGTAACAGTTATATTTCATTTATTGATGGAAGATAATTTAGTTGAAGACCTCTTGATTGCATTCGAGGAACTAGTTGTGCATTTGGAAACTATGCGATGCAAATACGATGAAGAGAATCTGAGGTTAATTCTATTGTCGTTGTTCCCGGCTTCATTTGATACGTTGAAAGATACGTTTTTATATTCGATGGAAAGTCTACTTTTAAAAAAGGTTTATCATGTTTTGTTATCAAAGGAGAAAATAAAGCAGATAGTTGTGCGATCTAAGTCTTGGGGTGAGTGACTCATCAGGCACGGGAAAACATGAGATCCAAACAATAGATACAACGATGATGTTAATGGTTTGATGGGCAGATCACACTGGATGATCTACGATAAAACCTTATTCTGCAAAAGAAGGAACATATCAAATCTTAGTGTCAAGAATCATATAATGATAAAAGAGTTGCTGAAAAGGAGAATCAAACGATGACCACCAGCAAAGCTGTTGTTGGATAAAAGATTGTGATGGAGATCTTCTTATTGTGTTAGAGGGAAACTCGGAACCAAACTATGAGTAGATTCTCAATTCAACTTGTTTGTTTCATGAGTTACAATCAAAGTTTTTTTTATATACGAGGCAGTTTCAGAAGGTGTTGTGTTGATGGATAACAACACACCCTTGTAAGATAGCTTAGACATGTTCCCGAATTGAATTGTATAGGTACAACGTTGTAGGTGAAGTTATGAAGATCAATCGGAGTATTCTCGTCAAGTTGGTGACACAATAGATAAAAAATTTGTATTTAACATATGGTTATACAAAGAGGGATAATGAGAGTATGAAGTTTGAGAATTCCCCTTGTAAGAAAATGACTTAGAAAAAATCTAGTTCTCACGGGAAGTTTAACTTGGGATCTGAGCTTACATCTGAGCCGGTGAGTTAATTCAATACAAATATTCAGTCATGAATTTCAGTTTCACGGCAAAGTTGTATCGCCAAAGGAAAAACCGAGTAGATGGTTAAAGCTTCATAAAGATAGTGTGGGTTATGCATTGAATGTGTTCTATAAAAAAATTTCTGTGTGAATTTTTCAAAACGTTCAGACGCAGTTCGTTACAAAGACTCNGAAGACTCTCATATCTTAGAG
>QAOC01011786.1:0-11796 GCA_003255005.1 Begonia fuchsioides | reverse complement strand
AAATTAGTGAGATCTAAAACGCCATTAGAAATCACATAGGAATTGGTTAAATTACTCGGGTTGTTAATATTTGTTTTGAATTTTAACAAAATCGTTTTTGTTTAACTTAAATGATAGCTCGAGGGTAAATGATTAGGAACTATAATTAAAGTGTTTGGATCTCATTGTTCTTGCCATAAGATTGGAAGAAGGTGAGAGAAGAACCAAATCGGTAGGCGACGCCAGCCATCGATTAATTTGAATTCCTTTCCGTCAAAACGTCCTGCAGCTGGCGCTACAGCATAGGCTTACAGCCGTGAATGAATAAATGGAAAAATCCGAATCTAACCTTCATTTTTACTTAAGTTTGACTATCTTTCCTTATTTATTTTAATTGCATTTATTTAGATTTTTATCTAGAAAATCATTCAAACTTTTTATCAATTTTTAATTAACTGTTTTACATCGTATTCGGAAAATATTAGATTTCATTATCTTTGTGGGATCGATATCTTCTATATTACTTAACTGTGCACTTGCGGTTTTTAACGACACATTCTCACCCAACAAGTTTTTTGCGCCGTTGCCGGGGATAACGGAATTTAAATTTTCTGAATTTTTTTGAAATAGTAAAAAAAAACTTTAAAAAAAAAATTAAAATTTTGAAAAATAAAAAAGTTTCAAAAGGATATTACTTCTCTTTTTCTTTTGCAGGTTGATGCAACAATGAGGAATAAGAGACATCGTTCCTTACGACCCAGAAATCGAAAGAACCTTCAAGCAAAGGAGAACACGAGCTCGAAACGCAGTGCTACAGATGGAGCACGAAGCACCCAATGGAGCAGAGCACGAACCAGAACCTGTACAGCACGTCAGACCAGAACGTCCACTGAGAGATTACGACATCCCGAATCTAGACGGATTACACTCTGGAATTGTATATCCAGAAACAAATCAAACCAAATGCGAGCTCAAACCAATAATGTTCCAAATGTTACAAACAATCGGCACTTTCAGCGGAATGTCGACCGAGGATCCGAATGCACACTTTGTAGAATTCTCTCGGCTGTGCGACACATTTGCAGAAGCTACAACACACGATGAAATTCTAAGGATGAAACTGTTTCCTTACTCGCTGCGCGACTGAGCGAAAGCGTGGCTCAATTCAATTTCGCCTTATTCAGTAAACTCGTGGGAAGATCTTGCTGAAAAATTTATGATCAAATACTTTCCTCCAGTCAAGAATGCCAAAATGCTCAGAGAAATTATGACCTTCAAGCAGAATGATTTGGAATCTCTTTTTGAAGTTTGAGAAAGATTCAAGGAACTTATAAGGCAGTGCCCGAATCATGGACTATCACCTTGGATCTAGCTCGAAACATTTTATAACGGACTAAATTTGCACACAAGAGTCATTCTCGACGCATCTGCAAGTGGAGCGATTTTATCAAAAACATATACAGAAACATCTGAACTTCTGGAAAATATGGCAACTAACAACTGCCAGTGGCCTACGAATGATAGAGGATCTGTGCCGAGGTGAGCTGCTGGAGTTTTTGAGTTAGATTCGATGACTGCGCTCACAGCACAGATGACGTCGCTGACCAATGCGATAAAAGGACTGAATCTGCCGAAGCAAGCGCCATAGCAGACGCTACAACAGCAAGTAATGAGCATCACTTGCTCTTTTTGTGGAAAAGGCCACGAATACGACAACTGCCCAGGAAATCCAAAATCAGTAAATTTTCTTGGAAATAACGGAAGCAATTGGTACAATCCTGGATGGAAGCCAGGAAACGAATTTAATTGGAACCAACAGCAACCCCGTACGAATAACCAGGGATTTCAGCAACCTCAGCCTGGAAATAATCAAGCAACAAATTTTCAGCAACCCCGTCAATCTCATTTTGAATCTACAAAATCCGTGGAGCAACATTTAGCCGAGTACATGGCTAAAAATGATAATGCAGTTTAAGGGTTATCAACTACAGTTCAAGGTTTATCTACATTGATTCAGAATCAAATAGTGTCACAACGTAACCTTGAAATACAAGTTGGACAGATTGCCCAAGCACTGAATGTTAGACAGAATAAAATTTTACCGAGCGACACAGAGGTACCAAGACGGGAAGGCAAGGAACATTGTAAATCAATAACGCTAAGGAATGGGCGAGAGGTTGAGACTGTCAAGGACCCATAATCGATTGATAAAGAACTGTCAGAAGAAATAGATGTAGAACAGGTCCCTACAGAAGAAGCACAGAATACAGCTTTAAATGGTGCTACATCCAGTGAGGAAATTTTAAATGGCACTGCATCCAGTGCTGTAGCACAGAAGCCACACCATACACCTGTTATTTCACGTGAAAGACCACCACCTTCATTTCCGCAAAGGCTTAAGAAGCAGTACGAAGATAAGCAATTTCAAAAATTCTTGGATGTGTTGAAGCAATTACATATAAATATTTTTTTGATAGAAGCGATGAAGCAAATGTCGACGTATGCCAAGTTTATGAAGGATATTTTATCACGGAAAAGAAGAGTGGGAGAATTCGAAACTGTAGCCATGACGGGAGAATGCAGCTATTTTCTGCAAAATAAAATCCCACCGAAGCTGAAGGATCGAGGAAGTTTTACTATCCCGTGCACTATCGGAAATCACGATCTGGGAGAAGCACTGTGCGATCTTGGGGCGAGTATTAACTTGATGCCATTATCTATTTTTAGGAAGCTGAACATTGGCGCTGCAAGACCCACGTCCGTAACTCTACAGATGGTGGACATATCGATAGCCTACCTGGAAGGAAAAATAGAAGATGTTTTGGTGAAAGTCGACAAGCTGATCTTCCCGGCCGATTTTATCATTCTGGATTGCGAAGTTGATAGGTATATGCCGATCATTTTGGGGAGACCGTTCTTAGCTACTGGGCGAGCATTGATTGAGGTTGAGAAATGAGAACTTACGATGATGGTGAATGAAGAAAAGGTGAAGTTTAATGTGCTGAAGGCAATGACGTTTCCCGCCTATGAAGAAGAAGAATGCTATAATATTATAGAAGATTGCTGCTCTATAGCATTTGAAAATTCAGATAGCGAAGAAGAAGCAGAAGAAGAGACTAAATCAGAGAAACAACAAGTATCGAAGGTGTGGATAAAACCAAAATTTGAATTTCTGGATAGAGAAAACACTAGAGAAAGGTTACTGAAAAATTCTGTAGAAGAGCCGTTGCCGCAGCACTTAAAATATGCATTTCTGGGAGAGCAGAATACGCTGCCGGTAATTATATCTTCTGGACTGGACAAGGAACAGGAAGCTGCGCTGTTAGCTGTGCTGCAGAAACTCAAGGGCGCAATTGGTTGGTCGATAGCTGACATTAAGGGAATAAGCCCGAGTATCTGTATGCACAAAATTCTTATGGGGATTATTTATCGAATTTCCGACATCTCATGGGTTAGTCATATACATTGCGTTCCAAAAAAGGTGGCACTACAGTGGTTACGAAAGAAAATGAAGAATTGATACCAATCAGAATTGTTACAGGATGAAGAGTGTGCATCGATTACAGGAAGTTAAATAAAATGACACGCAAGGATCATTTCCCGCTGCCATTTATTGATCAAATATTGGACCGGTTAGCAGGGAAGGAGTTCTACTTTTTTTTTATGGTTACTCAGGATATAATCAAATCTCTATCTCGCCCGAAGATCAAGAAAAGACTACCTTCACTTGCCCGAAGAATGCCCTTCGGATTATGCAATGCTCCAGCCACTTTTCAACGATGCATGATGTCAATCTTTTCGTATATGGTGGAGCAAGTTATGGAGATCTTTATGGATGACTTTTCGGTAATGGGTAACTCTTTTCAAGTCTGTTTAAATAATTTAGAAATGGTTCTCAAGCGTTGCTTAGAAACAGATCTTGTGCTGAATTGGGAGAAGTGTCACTTTATGGTTACCGAGGGTATTGTTATTGGCCATCGAGTTTTGAAAGAAGGAATTGAAGTTGATAAAGCGAAGATCGAAATTATCAAAAAATTTCCCCCACCGACGAATGTAAAGGGTATAAGGAGTTTTCTAGGACAATGTTTTTTACCGTCGATTCATAAAAGACTTTTCTAAGATCACGAAACCACTATGCTCTCTGCTAGAAAACAATAAGGCATTTGTATTTGATAAAGCATGACTCGCATCATTCACGAAGTTAAAGAAGAGGTTGGTTTCAGCGCCTATTATTGTGCCAGCAACTATGTTGTGGGCGCAGTTCTGGGCCAGAGGAAGAACATAATTTTTTATTCGATCTACTACGCGAGTAGAACGTTATCGGAAGCTTAAGTCAATTATATGACTACGGAAAAAGAGTTGTTAGCAGTGGTCTTTGCTTTTGAAAAATTCCGGCAATATCTTGTCCGGACCAAGGTTATAGTTTACACGGATCACTCGGCTATAAAGTTTTTAGTCACAAAGAAGGATGCCAAACCAAGATTGATTCGGTGGGTCCTTTTACTGCAAGAATTCGATATTGAAATCNCTACAACTTACCATCCTCAAGTAAATGGACAAGCAGAGGTGTCGAATTGGAAAAGGTAGTCAACCCCGAAAGGAAGGATTGGGCATCTAAGCTGCCAGATGCGCTGTGGGCATACCGTACAACATACAAGACACCGATTGGAGCATCTCTTTTCAGACTGGTTTTTGGAAAGACATGTCATCTCCCAGTCGAGCTAATTCACAAGGCTCACTGGGCTGTTGCAAAATTAAATATAGATGCAGATGCTGCTAGAGAGAAAATGAAGCTTCAATTGAATGAGTTGGACGAATTTCGATTAAATGCTTACGAGAATGCTGCAGTCTACAAGGAGAAAGTCAAGAAATGGCACGACAAAAATATTCAGGAGAGAACGTTCAAGAATTGACAGAAAGTACTAGTTTATGACTCAAGACTAAAACTTTTTTTCCCGGGAAGCTAAAATCAAGATGGTCAGGACCATTCTTGATATCGAATATCATGACCTTTGGAGTGATTGAACTTTTCAACGAAGCAACCGAAAAATATTTTAAAGTCAATGCACAAAGGTAAAACACTTTCTGGAAAATTCAGCAGGCGAGGACCAAATTTCTTCTGTGCTGTTGGACTACGTTGCATGATGCGCTGCAGCGAAGAGTCCGGTCATCGACTTTAAAAATAAGCGCTTAAGGAAGGCAACCCTCGGTGATTTTTAATTTTTTTTAAGTCAATTTTACTTTTGCCGAGTCTATTTAGGGTATTAGAGTTAAGTTTAGATTTTTTTACTTGTTTCCAAATCTCCCATCTATTTTCACTCCTATTCTCTCAGGATTTATTTTCCTATTGCAGATTTCTTCTCCTTCGTCGCTGCGACCTCCTTCTTTATAGCAGAGCAGACCCAGCAGACATGGCTTCAGCATCATCGAGCATTGCGATGCATTCATTAAGGAAACTGTGGAAGACTGAAGCTAGGTTACGGACGCGAAACAATCACAGAAGATAAACAGCGAAGAGGAGAATCAAAAGATGACAAACGAAGAGGGGAAACAGAAGGTGCGAGTTCACAAAAACAAGAGGGAGGTCCGCCCGATTACAACAAAATCGCAGAGAGTTATGCGGCATCGGGTTCGAACTGCTGCTCCCCAAAATTCGAACACGGCTACAGAACCACACCTAATTGACGACGATTCCAGTGATGAAGAAGAAACACCATTGATTCAGACGAAAAAGGCAAGGAAAAAATCGAGTTCATCAGAGCCCACATCACCGCAGCCCGAGATTGCAGACATTCTGCTATGGATGAAGCAAAATCCAACAAAAATCAAACAGGTTGGGATTATTGAAAGAACATACATTATGCGCTCCAAAGAAACCCCCTACTTAACACCTATTCCAGAAGAAGAAAACGAGGAACAGACCCCACAACAGACTCCACAGCAGCCGCCACATCACAAGAATATGGAGGAACATCAGCATCCTGTTGCTTCCCAAAATCTGCAAGCTGCGGAATAAGTTAATTCGGTATGGTCAGATGACAACAATTTATCTTCGGGTACCCTGAAAAGAAGAGTTAAGATGTCTGCAAGAAAGATTAAAAGAATGCAAAAGGCACCCAAGTTCATCTCTGAGGAAGCCGAGCAACGATTTGAGCAATTCAACAAAAGGTTGCTTGCTATGAAAAAAAGTTTTGAACAATTGGATGATACATTTTCTCACTTCCCTGCATATATTACCAGTGTTATATCCAGTAGGGGATGAGAGAAATTTTGTGTAAAACCAGATGATCTGATTGACAATTTAGTCCGAGAATTTTATGCCAATTTTGATGAGAACGACCCCGAATTCGTATATGTTAGAGGAAAAATAGTAAATTTCATGCCCGATATCATCAACAAATATTATGAGATCTCGGACATTCAGGACAAGTACACAAAGCTGTTGGTAGATGATTCGGCTACCTTCCTTCAAGAAGTGCTGCTGCATGTTGCTGAGCCAGGGACGACATGGGATATATAAAAAACCAGGGCCTATTCCATACCGAGAGTAAGTTTAAATCCTAAAGCAAATGTATGGTATCACTTCATAAAATATAAATTATCACCATCGTCCCATGGTCAGCATGTAACAACCCTCGTTTATTCTAAGAAATTATAGAAGACATCAAAAGGAGAAGATTAATAGGTTGAACAACTATATTGGAGTTGTGGCGAAAAAGTTATGCACGTTAAAAAAGTGGATAAATGAAAACTGGACTAAGAAATATGAACTTTAGAGCATTATTCGGTGTTTTATATAATTGATATCTTTACACTCTGAATTTGAAGTTTATGTCTTCTACAAAGTTAAACTAGACTTAATAAGAAAAATAATGGTGTTTGAATCATAGAAATCTAAATTGTATAACAAAAGTTATGAAATTTTTAAGTGACCAGTCGAACGATGAACAGTGACCAGTCGAACGATGAACAGTGACCGGTCGACACCTTAACCTTTCGGTCGACCCCAGGATTTCGGAGGGGTCGACACAAGTGTGTATTGTAGGTCGACCCCAGGAATTTGGAGGGGTCGACACAATTATATGTTTAGGTCGACCCCAGGATGAAGGAAGGGTCGGCACAACTGAGTACTTTAGGTCGACCCCAGGATTTAGAAAGGGTCGACACAAGTTGCTCTCTGGGAACTTCCTTTGGGTCGACACATGGACGAACGGTCGACACAAATGACTTTAGGTCACTCTCGGGAAACACTTTGTGTCGACACAACTGACTTTGGGTCGACACATTCCTGATTTGAGTTGAAAAGTCAACCAACCGTGGGGAAATACGATTGATGGACGTAAGAGAAAGATTGATTTTGTTTAGTTAAGAGATAAGAAGGCATGGTTTGCCATTCTCATCCCCTCATGATCTCTTTTCCTTATCTATTATACTCAGACTTCTCACGTTGCTCAAGAGAAGAGTGAGGTTCAGAAAGAAAAAGAGGTACCAAGAGAGAAAAAGGTGAGATATCTCAGAAGGAAGGAGGAAAACTCTGAAGTTCTCGTGGAAACTGAAGTTCAAGGTAATATTTTCTATCCTCTTAAGTTCTTCTAAGTTTAGTGATGATAAAATGATTATATTGGTTGGATTAGAGGATAAAAACGAGTGATTTCATGCTAAGAGGTAAGAAAAGAGTTAAGTATGAACAAAGTTAGAGTTTTGGAGATTCGGTCGATAAGTAGTAGGAATTAGAGTTTATAACCTTAATAAGAGTTAGAGTAAACTCTTAGAGTGACTTATAGCCATTGGAATCACTTGATTTAGAGCTATGTAGGAAAAGTTATGGACATCGTAAGTCAGTGTAAGGAAACTGAGAAGAGTTTGGGTCGACCCCTTGTAGTTTGGGTCGACCGATAAGAACACACAGTCTCTGTTTTGTGACATGGGTTGACCCCAGAAAGTTTATGTCGACCCAAACATGGTTCAAACAGTGAATGCCTCTGTTTTGTCCACATAAGTCGACATACGTTAGTTTTCTGAATTTGGTGTCTTCTAAGAAGTTATAGTAGACTCCTTAAGGAACAATATGACACCTTAATCGTTAGGAATTGATCATTAACGAGGAAGTTATAGTCATCTAAATTTGGAATAGAAAGTTAAGATTTTATGCGATTTCCGATCCGTATACGATTTATATGTTTAGGTCATTTATTGGATTAAGAAGGGACTCACAGGATTGATTCAAGGAAAGCAGCTAAGGTAAGTTAGCATTAAGGTTATTTGGCCCTTAAGTGGGACTACATTGCAAAGATTAGGATGATTGTTTGATGTGTGCTGCATGTTTGTTGCATGACATGTTTGGTGATGAATGTTTATTTTCATGTAATGTGAAGTGATGTTTTCATGTTTATATGGTCATGCATCATAGTTTTACAAAATGTCAACGAACTATTTTCATGCATGTTTTACAACGTAGTTGGAGGTAGCGAGATATAGTTGGTGGTATGAGATGCTAATTATGTTTCGTCTCCGATGAATTAAGAACTTGAATATCAGAACAGTAAAGTAAAGTAAATGGTTACTACAGGCCTGAGCACCTCAAGTAGTAAAGTAGTGAGCTCACGATCAGTAGAAGTTGAAGTAGGTGGAGGGGGTGTTCTTGAGATCCTGTAATATTTCCAAAGATAAAGAAAATATGAAACCTAAGAAACGTGAATGAAAATGTACATTGTTTTAACAGCATAGCATACTCATGCATTGCATTTTATAGTTATGCTATTTACTGAGCTTTAGGCTCATAGTTTAGGCTTTGCAATGTAGGGAATATAATGGAGGAAATTGTACCAATGACTGATCATGGAGATAGAGCAGAAGAGTGTCCAAATGATATAGTTTATTGAGCAACGACCGACGGAGAGTGATGTATGGCACACACGGATATTTTATAAAAATGTTTTGAATGTTATGAATATTTTGGAGATGTAATTAAATGTATGCTCTTATTTTCGTGTGACAGATTTTAAAGCTTTTGAGAATGAATGTATTTTAAGTTGAACTGTTTTCTTCCGCTGTATGTTTTAAATTATTAAATGTTTATGTATTTTCAAGAAAGGTGGAACTGAAATCGTTATTTACAAGAATGTATGTTTTTCAAGTGGACGGTTTTCCTTTTAAACTATTTTATCAGCTAAAGATAGTTTTCAGAAATTTAAAGTAATGAGTGTTCCGCCTAAGTAAGTAAGTAAGTAAGTAAGAAAGAAAGCAGTAACGAACTGGTTCTCGGGCTGCCTGCAAGTAAGCTAAGTAAAGTAAAGTAAAGTAAAGTAAAGTAAGTAAGTAAGTGAAGTAAAGCTGAAAGCAGCTGTTCGGGAATTGGGTTGTCACACAGCATGTGATTAAGGAGAGAGTCATATTGTTATACTGTTTGATAGCTGAAAAAAACATTGATGTTGGCTTAATAATTTTTAATGCGTGCA
Organism: Begonia fuchsioides; assembly: GCA_003255005.1. NCBI lineage: Eukaryota > Viridiplantae > Streptophyta > Magnoliopsida > Cucurbitales > Begoniaceae > Begonia > Begonia fuchsioides. The sequence continues at coordinate 2,359 of QAOC01011786.1, read as the reverse complement.
ATTGCGATGAAATGCAACAGTCAACTACTGTTCCTTCTCTTGTATCAGATTTATGTTTAGCTGCAGGAGTGCAGGTTTCGGAACAAGAGGAAAAGGTAAATACAACAGAGTTTATAACCCCGTTAACAGTGTCCCGAATTACTCAAGAGGAGAGTGAAAATCCGCCTGCCACTGCCAAGAAATATGCTTCACAGTCTGCCGCTGCATCTATCGTTGCAGCTCACTCTACAGCGAAGAGCCTTTAGCTCATGGAATCTAGACTCAGTATGCTTGAGGTACAACTGCAATGCCTTACTGATAATTTAGATTCATATTTCTCTTATGCTGCAGGGAGGGACACAACACTGTTTAAAGCATCGAAGCACAACCCGAAAAATTCCAAGGTTCAATTTCCAGCTTTTCCAAAATTGTTCGGCAGTCCCACAGCGCCTCATTCAGATGATGAGGCACAACACTAAATTCTAGGGGAGTAATTTTTACTAGTGTTTTAACTGTCTTTTTGTGCTTAATTTCACCTTGTCGACATTGGGGACAGTGTCTGATTTAAGTTTGGGAGGGGTAGTTAAACACTAGTAAAAACAAAACGAAGAAAAAAGAGTCAGTGAAGAGTATGAGATGTTTCTAACTTTGCCAAAGATTTTTGAATTTTAGCAATTTAGTCTATCAAAACCAAATCGTCTTTGATCTCCCAAGAAACAAGGTTGGATATCCCGACTATTTCTTTCCCACACAAACCTCCTCAAAAGGTATTAATGTTGAGAGCAAGATATTTACGTCGGGTATGTATGATTTGGAAACTCTATCTTAGATGATGAGAAGACAAGTGTAAGCGAGAAAGTTTAACTTAAGATTAAACCAACATTACAGTTTAAGGGCGGAATTTTATAAAAAAAAAAAGAAGAAAGAAAAAAAAAGAGCAATGACTTTATGAAAAATTTCTATGTCCCACCAAAACTCAAACAAAATGAGGGACAAAAAAAAAATGGTGTTCTTCTTGGAGGGAGTATTTGCTGAGTAACTCGGGGGCCGGTACTCATCCGTGCTTTCAAGTAAAAATGCAGTATCATCAAAGAGAAGGCACCAATAAAATTCTTCCCTTGAAAGTTATTATTGGTCTGTTTTATTTTGGATAATCTTTCATATGTTTGAAATTTTTTATTTGAAAGATAAGGTGAAAGAATTTATGCATGTTGCGAAGTTTCTAATTGCTCGATATATTAATTCGTTTGAGGCGGCACACACACACTATTGAAAGGAATTAAAGAATTGAATGACCTGAATTGAGGGAGATTCTAGATGATTTGCTAGTTGATAAACTTTATTGCTTAAATTTGGAATGATATAGGCAATGGTAGGAAATATGTTATCTTTTTGTTGACTAGTTTTACTTTGTTTTCTTTTTGCTTTACATTACTCGAGGGCGAGTAATGGATTAAGTTTGAGGATGTTGTTAAGTCTTGAAAAAGACTTAATTATGTCCATCAAATTTATAAAAATTGTTAAACTTTAAGTAATAAATTGAGGGATTTTATATTGGAATCTGTATTTGGTGCTGCAGCTCACGCTACAGCATAGAATCTGTGGGCAGTTAATGAAATCACGTTAATTTTGGCAATTTTGGGAAATATGTTATCTATTCGATTGGTTTTCTTTTATACAAAGATTATGCTGGATAAGAATGAGAAGCGGGAGGAGCTGAAAATAGATAAGATCGGAGGAATTTAAATGGAAAAATTGGCGGATTTGAGAGAGAAGAAAATCCCCACTAATCAAGGGATTTCTAATTCAATTTTGGAAAGAGGAGAAAATCTCCACAAATCAAGGGATTCCTAATTCGGTTTTTTAAAGAGAAGCTAGCTGTCACAATGTTAAATAGAGAGCCAAAACCCGAAGGAAAGGAGGGAATTCAAATCGGAGAAGAGAGCGGGAGATAGACAGAGATGCAGCCACGCTGTGCAAATTGAAACGGATAACCGGAGCCAATTCAAGAACTTGCGGGACGCCACCGGGGTTTTGAAGAAAGCGACGGTGAATTCGTTTATATCTTTTTAGCGTGCTGTAATTATGTTTACCAAACATATTTGCGTAGTTTTTAATTCAAACATGAGCTAAGTTTTTATTAGGTTGGATTTGGGAAGTACCCGTTTACGATTTCTCAGTTTTTAGCCATTTGATTAATTTAACTAGATCTTAATTGTTTATCGTGTATAATCTGGACGCCACACTTATAACGAAATTAGTGAGATCTAAAACGTCATTAGAAATCACATAGGAATTGGTTAAATTACTCGGGTTGTTAATATTTGTTTTGAATTTTAACAAATCGTTTTTGTTTAACTTAAACGATAGCTCGAGGGTA